>JAQFVV010000941.1:0-154976 GCA_028023455.1 Epiperipatus broadwayi | reverse complement strand
AGTCAGTATTTTTTATTTTTTTAAAAAAAGATATTAAAACACACCGATATTTTTCAAAAAACACTATTAATCTATTATATAATTCGATTTTTCCTGTATTATGTTTGTTTTGCGAATAACAAGTTGGAACAAAAGTAAAAAATAAATACTTACATCGGAGAACTTAAGGATTGCTTCTTACCTCAGCAGAGATTTGCTGCGGTCTTATTATTATTATTATTATTATTATTATTATTATTATTATTATTGTTGTTGTTGTTGTTGTTGTTATTATTATTATTATTATTATTGGTATTGTTGTTGTTGTTGTTGTTACATTGACATTAAGAAAACCCAGAAAGAGAAGTTTATACTTCTGTACTAATGACGATTTACTTATTCTGTCAATTTGGGTTATATTATTTGATATATATATATATATAATTATCAGTAATAGATGTAATTTCTTTCGAAAAGAGCAGTATGCTATTGACACTAATATTCTATCTTTTGTTGATGATATCAAATTTTGTAAATCTATTATTAATTTTGAACTGATAAATTTTATAGTCAGATATCAAATTTTGTATGATATCTGTAAAATGATACAGAGGTCAGTGTTGAAAAATATTGTACTCTACCCTATTTTAAAAAGTAATCAGCATTTTTAATTATATATTAACTTCAGAAAATAATCCAAAAAGAGAGATATAAAATTTAGTATTTTTAAAAATAACAATGCAACATATAACCACAATATTAATATGTGATTGAATAAAAGTTATACAATTAAGAATTGAATAACAAAATTGTAAATTATTTTGAAAAATTACATGTGTACACTTATTGAATATATTAGTTTCACCAGATTTAAATTTTTGCTCTGAAATCTGGAACTCTAATCATAGATTAACATTAAAAAAATATGTTTTAATTTTTTTAGATATCTCAAATATGAAGAAAGACATGGATGCACTATATAAAAAAGATTCCTGAATGGTATAATTTTTTTTAAAAAATTAACTAAGATATATATAATAGATTGTCAAAAAAACATTCTTATAGAAAAAAGAAATAAAACAATGGATACAACATCAACAGCTTTGTGTATTATTCCAAAACTTAAAAATGAAATTATAAAAAAAATATCTGTGATAAAATTCATCAAGTCATACCATAAATATTTTAGGACTTTGATAATTTTGAATAAACAAATTTAGGAATGCTATACAAAATTATATTACAGAATATAAATAAATAAATTAAAATTGTAATGCTGTTTATGATTAATTTTTTTGCGGGGGAAATAAATTGAAGTTAGTTAAATTGTTATTGTTGTCATCACATTTTTAAAATTTTGAAAAGTAATATTAAAAATTATGTAATAGATATTCTTTTGATTAAAATCAATTGCATCTTTTGAGTGGAGATATTGTCAATAATACAAAGGAATGTGTCAGCAAATCCAAATAAATTTAGATCAATGTAATGGAAATAACAGACATATAATTAAACAGGAAGGAACTGAAGCTTTCGATGACTTATAAATGTAAATAAACTCTTCTAAAAACAGATAATATATATTATAGGAATAATCAAATCTTTACACAATCACACAATATGGTCAAAACATTGGAGAAAAATTGAAATAAAAAATAATTCATAAAATAAAAACATGATTAAAAAGAAAATGGGTTAAAAAATTTGTTATTTTTATTATTACTATTTTTTTCATATGTCAAATGCGCTGACCGAGAAGAGAACTCAGGTCAGCTGCTTGGAAGGCAGCTATGCTAACCACTAGGCTACCAATGCATTGACATTTTTATTATTTTTAAATATATAAATGGACTATGTTTATTAAAAAAACATAGTGAATTTTTTATTACTGATTTTATTAACTGATGGATAGTCTTATAAGTTATCCTAATAGAATATAAGAATTAGTTACATACATGTGGAAAACATTTTAAAGAGAAAAAAAAATCATGTATAGAAAACTAAAATATAATGAAAAAATTAAAAATATACCCAGAGAAAGGGAGAGGGATGATGCATAGAAAATTTCAAAAAATAAAAAAATATTAAAGTAAATATAAAAATAAAGATAAAAAAAAACATGGATAAAAAATATGTCAATAGTGAGCCTGCTGTTTAAAAATGACAAAAGATGAATTTTTCAGAAAGAACTGCTAATATCAGAAGAAGAAAAAGTTTTAGCAAAGGTTGAATGATGACAATTAATTAAGACAGTCCCTCATAGCAAGCAATTACAAAAGATTGCATTATACCAGTCAGAAATAAAGTTACAAACAAGATATTTTGATACATCTAAAAAAAGTCAATAACAACATACGCTACCAAAATTCCCCATCTCTAAGGAATATCATAAAGACATAGAGGTCATGTTCTATTATAATCTATTGTTTGTTTTAAAAATTTTATTATGTCAAAATTTGTCAAGGTTTTTTTCCTCAGGATTCTTAGTCTAGCAGACTTAAGCAGTCCTTTATTAGTGATTCCTAACACTGTAAAGTTAATCAAAAATATTAAAGTAGAAAAGTGATATAACAAAATTTAATATGGAAATTTTATTCTCAAATGTGATGTCTATTGTTACAATATCATATATTAACAGGGTATGATAATCTACAATGCAAAATAATCATTCCAATTGATATCACAATAAAATTCTTAACATCTTACATAACTCACTTCCAATGCAATTCATAATTCTTCCAAAAAAATCAAATATTTGTCTATATTTTCACCAGTGTCACTTTTGATTAGCAATATTAACATAGGTAAGCATAAAATTCCAGTCATAAATTCTATTTTACTTTTTTCAGTATTCTGGTTTTCCATATCAATGATACATTACATGGTCACATAGTAAAGCATTATTATAAACATTATGAAATCACAGTAGATTCAAAACAACAACAAAGTTAATATTCTTAGATATTTTTGACATGAGTACCTCATCACAAAATCTTTTATTCATAGAAGATAAAATTCAACATATACATCAGTGTAAAAATATTATCACTATGGAGCACAGCAAAATAAATTTGTTCAAAATCCAAACTAAATTCTCATGGAGAACTGATATTCAGTTGTATTTATTATTTATTTAAGTTATGGATTATTAGACAGTTTAACTATTAACAAGATGTCATAGAAGAATCTTTAGAGAAACCAGCCCTGAAATAGTTTTGGTAATGACTCTATTAAGTTCTTCAATTCTGCATCTACAACCATAAATTTGACATCGTCTACACAGATCATAATTATTTTTTGCCTATATGTACAAAAATAATTCATAACACTAATAATATCAATAATGGTAAAGCAAAAGGCAGTGATAGTACTAATGATACATTTTATAAATGTATTTTTTTCTAAATATGGATACATTGAATGTATGAACTTTACTTGATAGAGAGCCAAAATGGAACACTAGTGGCTAAGGAACCAACAACATTCAAGAGCAGTATAGCTGTTCTTACTAAAACTCATCTCTCAGAGAAAGGAAATTTAATAGAACAGATGGATGTATTCAAACTTTTGTGGAAAGGTTCAGTCAGTGAAAGGAGAATACATGGTATTAGAGTTACTGTCTAATTTAGTATCTTCTATTGTTGATATTTTTCATTATATCAATGAAAGGTTAATAGTAATAAACCTCACTTTACACATTATAATTTGTGACCATTTTATTAATGCCTATGCTCTAACCTTGTATTCAAAGAAATTCAAAGAAGAAACGTTTGTATTCATTGTTGATAACATTATTACATCAATATCATTAAAATATTGAATTTTTCTTAGAGGCTTTAATGCATATGTTGATAAAAATAGTAGACATAGGCAAAAAGCTCTTCAAAGTAATGATATTCATTCTGTAAATTCAAGTAGTTTGTTAGTATTCAATTTATGACAAACACATGTGTTGACTATCAGAAATATTCTACTTAGGCAGAAAAAATGCTACAAAGGAACATGGGTGGATACATCCATACTCAAAATAATAGCATTTAATAGATTCCATTACAGTTAGGAATTAGAATACAAGAGAAGTTTACATTATGTGATCACTTATAATTACATATTGTTGGACAAATCATCAATTAGTATGTTCCAAAATTATAATAATAGTTGCATTACAAAATAGATATTATTCCAATTGTAGCCACAAGAAAATTGATGTTTGGTCTTTAGAAGAATCTACTATCTATACTAAATTTTAAAAGCTATTAAATGCTAAATTGCTAATACGAATCTCCATGATTGTTATATTACTGGATCATGAAATTTTATTAAGAAATGTGATATGTGTGCAAATAAATCTATTCTTGAGTTCACTAAAAAGAAAATTTATGATTGGTTTTATGACAACAATCTTATTAGTCATTTAATTTTAAAAAAACATGTTTACTGCTCAGAAGAATGTGGAACTTCATAATAAATGTAAAGATTTGAAGACAGAGAGAAGAACACTTAAAAAGTATGGTGGATTAAAACATTAAAAAAGGTAGCCATTCTTTGATCATGTTCATTCCAGATTTTTTTTGAGGCATTGAAATCAACATATTGATGTGAAAATAGTATTACAATAATATTAAATCAGGCAATTAAATTGTCTTATATGAAGATAATGATCTTTTGAACAGTGGAAGGAGTATTTTTATTACTTTTAAAATAATGCTATAAAAATTGAGATAACGATGTATTTATTTTATTTTATTTAGATTTGGATTAAGATATTCAGCTTAGTCATATCAAATCAGTTTTTTATAATCTTAAAAATGGAAAGGCTGAAAATCCCTAAAGAAATAAAGCTCAGAGAACTTTAAGTATGATGATTATATGTTACCTCCAAAATCATTGAAATTTTTGGGGAAGATATAAACCCATGAAATTGAGCCACCCAATCTTAAAAATGCTTTTATTGTTCCAATTTTTGAAAGCAAGGTAAATGGATATGATTGCAATAATTATCATGGAATTTTTTATTATCATCCACCACATCAAAGAACTTTCAAAAATTGTGTTGAATAATTTGCTACTAGTCATAGATAAATGCTTATCAGAGACTAAATGTGGTTTTAGACAATCAAGTAGCACTATTGGCATGGTTTTGTTTCCAGAAATATGTAAAAAAATTGTCATGAACATAGGAATGATTTATATATTGCTTTCCTTGGGCAAGGAATTTAATTTAGTTAATAGGACAAAGCTATAGCGTTATTTTACATTAGTTGGTTATTCTCCAAAATTATTTATATTATACAGCTTCTACATATTGGAATGAGAGAATGTGTTAATATAACAAATGGAAAATCCAAAGCATTTAAAATTAGAACTGGTATTAAACAACAACTTGTACTTGCTTCAACATTATTGATCTTTAGGCCGTTTTGAGGATATGATATAGGTGTGATAGTGGAACTTTTAATTTCAATCAATTAAAATTGCAAACAAGAACTTCTATGATTCTGGACATACAAAATCATGGTGATTGTATTAATTTTTCCAATTTAATGACAAGTGTTTTTAATGTTTTGAATGCAGCATATAAAGGCTTTGGTTTATTAATTAATGAAACTTAAGTTCTTTATTACCATGTGACAGAAGAAAAATCCTCAGTACCTTTTAGTTTGGATGTTTATTAGTTTTATAAGGAGAAAAGTGAACATTGATGTTGAGGAACAGTATAATCTCCCAGTGTGATGTTTCTGCTTTTAACAAGGTACAAGAGAATTTCATCACAGAGAAATATCTATTACAACATACAAATTGTTATTTTACCTAATTTATTACATAAAAATAAAACCTGGATCCCCTATCAGTACAATATAAAAGCATTAAAATTTTAAATGTACAATGGGCAGATTGAGAAGTCAATCAATATGTTCTTTAGATTGTGGGATGTGGTATTGTTAAGTCCATTATTGTAAAATCATATCTCTTTTTAATTGAATTTGTAAAATAAATAAACAATGAAAGTCTTCTTAAATGGATGTTTTGTGAATGAATTTGAGCATAGTTTTATGAGAGAGGTATGCTCTAACTGTGATATAAGAATAATCTCAAAGACATTCTGAACATCTGCAATGTCAATTGTTTTTATTGAAAGATATTGTAGAGAATAGAATATATATTGGAGATTTACTATATTTCAGAAACAAAACTTTTTTGCTAAAGAAATTAAAAGATGGCACTCTAAAATATCAAGAAAACTAAAAAATGGACTAGCATGTTTTACATTTGCATATATTTGAGGTTCATAGATTGCTTCATATGGTTATTTCAAAATTCATTTCTAGAGTAGCATTTTTTTTTTCTTTTGAAGTTAAAATGTCTATATTCATTTATGAGAAGCTGTTATTAGTTACCAGTATATAGTAGAATGATTGAGAAATTTCATTTATAACACAGATGAGCATAGTGACTACCATTTATCCCGAATCTGTTGAAGTGTGGCTGTATCTAGAAATCTCAAATCCATCTAGTTTTATTTTTTGTTCTGGAACAAAAAAATTTGAGAATCACACAAGATTTCAATGTTTATGCCATATTTCTTTAATTGTATATTCTTGATAAACATCCAAAAAAAGGGTTGTGATTTGAATTGGATCTTAGGTGGCAAATGATATTTGGAGAGTCCAATCTGCTTAGTGGTTTTTTGTACTTTTTGTGAGGCGATTTCTTTTCTGGTATCTGATGGATAAAAAACAGAAGGCCATTGCAAAAAATAGGCATGTATGCCAGTAATATTTTTATGGTACTATTGAATATTTAGAAATTGAGTGTGAGAACTTTCTTAAGATGTCATATGACCACCATTTCTTATGCTTGCTTATAACAGGCAAAACTGTGTATACATATTGGGGATATTGGATGAGTAGGCACTAGATGGGAATTTTATGCACAAGCCTTCTGGTATCCATTGATTATTCTGGCTTGCACTGAGTGGCACTATTGTATGGAGAATTTTGCCTGTTTTAATAACTTTCTTAAGAAAGACATAGTAATTATCAGTGAATTATCTTAGTGCTGAAAAGCTGACCACAAAGTATTTGTATCACAGTTACATTATAGTATTAGACAGCTTTCCAAGGAAATTTAAACAGTCAACAAATTGAAACATGAAAAAAAAAGCTACATACTGTTATGTAATCATATATACTAGTAATGTTTTAAAAGATGCTATCAATATAATACCAAAACAGGTTTCTGAAATTAAAGCACTCTGTGTGTAATCTTAATCTATACAAAACCTTAATTTGAAAAGCTAAATAAGGTCTGCCTGCTTATATGAAATATCAAGTGAACATAGAAGGACATATATAAAAAAAAAACTAGTTCATCATTAAAAATAAATAAAAGATCACAAGATATTGATTATAAAATGAAGCTCAAATGTTTTTAAAATAGCAGATCATGCATTAACTAACAGAATATATGTTTAATTTAAAAACATGTGAATATTGGGTGGAATGAAAAAATAAAAATTTAAAGTATCTCCTCAGATGAAAGAAAAAAACCTTAGTCAAAATAGTATCATAATCCATTATGTTTTAAATCCAATCTTTAACCTCATCCTTAAAATAAAAAAAATAAGAAAATCAGAGAAACTCTCATAGATAAGTATACAAAATTTTATTGATTATTGACTTTGATAATCATAAATCTAAATGTCATCAGTAAATATTCATGCTAGATAATCAATGGTCAAACCAGAAACACTTGAAGTGGAAATATTATTCTAAACAAGATGTTTTTATTAATATATGGGTTTTTATTAACAGGTTGAATAAGCTTGAAAACTTATGAACTTTTAATTTTTTAAAAAATATTTAACAACTTACTACATAATAAAAATAGTCTACCATATAGTTACAAACAAAATCCCAACTTAACAAATCTTCAGAAAAGCAGTAAAATAAAAAGTTTAAAAATATTTTTAATACTACACATTTATATTAAGATGTCATAGATTCAGATCACAGATTTTTAGGGGGTAATTAAAATAAATTTTAAAAGAAAAATAGTAAACAAAATAATTAATACTTCAGATGACAAGTCATTAGAGGAAAATGCCATTATTTAAAAGAAACAATTAAATGCAAGAATATAAATCTTTATCATAAATTTAATTAAAAAATAGAAAAAATATATTTAAGCAATTTAAATGTAATGCTTCTATAACAGTAACTTTATCATAGTTCTTTATTAAATTGTTTAAAATGACCTGAAATATAGCATAGAATGTTGTATATCAATTTAGTTAATATTATTGTATTAGCCTTATTTACCTTTCAATGATAACAGTTTATAAAAGTTGGTGACAAAATTTTACAAAGATAACTAACACTATAGTTTTTAATAAATCTATTGTTTTATAAAGTCCTGAGAATCATCCCAGTCATAATTCTGTATAATAATATATCATTTATTAGACCAAAGCTGGTATCAATGACAGAAAGATGATGTAAAAACATTTTTTATAAAATTTGTTGCCCAATTGTTATTTAATTTAGTACTTATATAATGTATTATTAATGCATTAATAAACATTTTCAAGATATCAAAAATCGCAATGTTTGAGCTCTTAAAAAGTTATTATTAAGTTACTGAAGATAATGTCTCATAAAGTATACACAAAGTCTTTTTTTTATTAAGAAAATTATGATACTTTTCTTTTTTGCCTTGAAACATCTTGAACATTTATATAATTGATAGCTTTTCTTGGAATGTGTGTGTAGTTCTATTGAAGTAAGAAAAAATGCGTTAACTTTCAGTAGGAAATGCAAATTATCATATTGTTAACCAAAATTTGAATACTCTTTACATATTAAAGATTTAATGTAAATTAAACAAAAGATTCTAACATTATATAAATAAATGTAAGAAATGTATGGAACTGAAAGACTGTTGTTTTTGTAATAAAATGTTTAGTACACTTTACAAATGTATCTCTCAAAGTATTAATAAAGCTAAATTTAAATTTAAATTTTTAAATATATCCATTATATTTGATATGTGAATTTGACAGTTACAGACAACTATATATAAAAATATTATTTATTGGAGAACCTTCTGAATAAAAAAATTCAGAGGGTGCTCCAGTAAAGCATTAAGGACAAACATACATTCTAATTATATATATATTATTCCTAATCAAATTTACATAACTAGTCTTACCAGTACCCCAATTAATAATTATGACACCATAATAAAAATAGACCCAATATATTTTCAGAATAAAATTGTTTCATAGAATCCATACTTTTCATTGGCTTCCTAAAAGCTAATTTCTCATAAATATTAAACTAAAAATTGATTAGATTATATATATAAAGAGAGAGGTACAAATTCCCTGAGGTAATCTACTAATAATAATAGAAGCCATTATAATTTTAATTATAATAAATTTTAAAAACAAATTTTAATTTAATATCTGTAAACAACTCACTTAAAAAGCAATATTATTTTTATAGTTATATATATATATATTTAGCTTCAAGATAGTATTAGAATTTTCCTTCAAATGCCTCCTTATGCAGATCTATTGACATGCTATCCTTAGCTGATAATAATAACTAGATAAAAAAATTAAAAAAATATTATTTAATTATAAAATTGATTTTAGTTTTAAATATATTTCTTATTGGATAATTTATTTAAAGTATTTGAAAAATATTTCAATAAGTAATAAAAAATGTATAACATTAATTTTTAAAAAAATAGATAAATCGCAAAAAAAAATTTTTTTTTTTCAGATATTTTTTATTAAAATTTATAAATAAAAAACTTTTTGTTTACGTTTATTAAAATATTTTATTTTTTTCATAATCTTTGGAAAGTATTCGTTTGTAAAATGTGAAAAAAAAAAAAAACTATTTTTAATATTGAAAAATTCGAATGAAACGATTTAAAGTAAGTCGATTATGTAAATGTAAACCTCAAATAATTGGAAAGATTTTACAGATTTATTAAATAAAATGCATAATTTTTTCTTAAAAATTATATACTTATAGCATTCTTAACTATAGATAAGAATAATAATTAAAACAACGATTCCTCACTAACTCTAAAAATTTTCTTAGAAATGTCTTTATCTTGCAGAAAGTTAATGATAACCGTATTTACCTATACTACAATTTAATAAGAGCACTAATTAGTAAAAGAGCAGCACATACAAAGTAATATATATTGTAAGTAAAAAAAACTCATAGTACACTGGTAATACATTTACTTGCCAGGTCTATGACACAGAATCAAATCTTGGCGAAATAAACTTGAAAATAATGTTGATTTTTTGTTTTGTTTTTTAAGATGGCTGACCCATAGCCAGTCTAGTTCTCATTAAAACTGGTTAGTAAATAGATATCTATTTTTTTTACTTAAAAGGTAAACCAAAAATGAAAACTACTCAAACTATCATCACCAGGCAATTGGAAAGCCTAGAAAGTTTTCTCATTCTCTATTCTTTATGAGAGACTTTTGTAGAAATCTCCCCCTCTCTGCAGTTAGTTATTTAAATATAGTTTAAGTATTCGTTTATCTAAATTGTAAAAGGTTAAAGGATGAAGATAATAATGATAAATTGTTATGATACTGAAGGCTAAAGGGCATTGTAGTTTTTTTTTATTTAAAACATTTATTAATAATAAATCCATCAGAAATATTACCAAATTTACCACTTCCTTTATTTTGCTGTAATATTTTATAATATAATTTTTTTCTACAGTACAGGTTTTTTAATACCTGCAATATATCCACTCAACTTTGAACACTTTTTAGAAAAAAATCTTTTTTTGTACATATATGCATACACTATTACATTTCAACTGTTCTGCAGTCTTCTTCAGAGCCACTTTAACTTTAATTTTTTTTAATTTTTTTTTTCATGTGTCATAGCATTGGTCAGGAAGTGAACCTGCTAACCCAGGACAACTGCTTGTAAGGCTTTTTTTTTTAAAAAAAAAATTAAAATTAAAATGGTTCTTAAGAGGACTGCATGGTAGTCAAAATGTAATTGTGTATGCACATATGTACATTAAAAGGTTTGTTTGTGATAAAAAGTGTACAAAGTAGAGTGGATATATTGCATTTATAATAAATATATCAAATCTTATTCTAGTTTTAGTTTATAAAAAGATGTAAATTGTATGATATCATTTAATTAAAAGTCAAAAGAAACTACTTAAAACAATTTTACTATAGTCCCCATTTTTAAATCTATATCATTTGATTTCATGGATGACAAAATTTATAGGTTATAGCAACTGTATATTTTATACACTTTAACATGCACATATTTAAACATGAAATTATTATATCTTATCACATATGTAATTAAGAGGATCAAATCATTCATAAATGAAAATATGACATTAATAATTATTAAACTAATAATCAATAAAGAGAGAAGTAGATAAAATCTTTCTTTCAATGACCTTCTTTTTTAATAATCTAATGGAAGTTAATAATTAAAAACATGGAATTATCATAGCTTAATGTATACATAATTAAGGCTATTAAAAGACAGATTTTGTTTATATCCTTCTATAACTAATTGTTACTTAAATAATTATTAATGCCATATTTTCATTTAACTGATATATAAATTTCATTCCAAATTTTCATAAATATTGACTATCATCAATAGCTAAAGAATAAATTGTTCATTCAATTGATTCTGCTTAATATACAGAGTATTACTTATTCTTAGCCGGAAAGAAAATAGTTTGATCTATTTAATTACATATGCATTATGCTATGCCAATTTCATGTTTACAAGTATTGACTTTTCTTTGATTATTAATGAGAAGGACATTAAAAATGAGATTTTGTCTACATCCTTATATAATTATTAGTTTAATAATTATTAAATTCTATATTTTATTTGGTTGATATAATAATTTTATTCTGAATTTCAACCAATGTTAGTAAAGATAAGCTTATAATCATAAACAAAAGTTTAAATATTGCCATTCTATTCTTGATTTTTTTGCTAAACATATAGTGTTATTTATTTGCAATCTGAAAGAGAGAATGGTTTGCTCACTTAATTATATATATATATTGTAACAGGCACATATGTACGTTACATTGTTTTTTTATTATTAAACATGAAAAAAATAAAAGTTCGTAAATAAAACTTATTTTTTAAGAATTAAAAATTGGAAATTAAAAAAGTCATCTTAAACTCGTATATATATAAAATCGCACAGATAAAAAAAATTATTAAAATAAAACTTTATTAAAAATAGAAAAATTAAATCTTTCAACAAAAAGATTTAGAGATAAAAATATATCTTTAAGTTTGGAAAACACATTAATTAATCAGAAAATGGAAATGATTGTTTTAATTAGTTAAATATAAACTAGCCCTTGGGCATTTAAAATGTATAAGCAAAGGTCAGATAGGAGAGAAAAACAATGGAATCAGACCTCAGTGGAAGGATCATCATCATCGATGATGTAATGTCAATTGAATCCTTAAAATTAATATAAAAGGAAAAGTTGGGAAATTATTAGTTAGTTATTACAAGAGGACAGATATGTGTTAGTGTGGAGTTGGAGGTGAAGGGATTGAAAGACGCACTTTCAATTCCTTCAGTTGTTAAAAAAAATGAAACATCGTTTTCTACATTGAGGACCAGCTCAAGTAAAAAACTTCCGGATGAATAAATAAAATGATCTACAGAATACAAACCTCTTTAGGACGGCGTGGGAATTCACATTCAAATGGCAAGCAACAGATGAAGCTGGACGTTTTAAAAATCGTAAGAACTTTATATTCATTTGAAAACAATAAGAACTCTAAATTCTAAACCTTTTAGTAAATAATACAAATAGAATCCTATTTGACCAACATAAATTAATAATAATAATGTTATTTGATGTATTTTTTTTTTATTTAAAATCAATTCCATTTATTTTTTGTTCTTTTAAGTTTTATTATGATTTTTGTTTTTTGTTAGACTAAATTATATAAATGTTAAACTTAAGTCAGGCGTGAATGGCTGTATAGATTTGTAAAGTTATATTAGGGGAGGGTAATCTTAGGTTATTTGTTTTGTAGTTAAATTAGGTCAATGGATTGGATATATTGGTGTAATTAGTAGATGTAGTACGAGATTCGCTACAGGCAGAATCACTTGATATGCCACACACTTCCTTTTTGGCCTATGGAATGCGATTTGTAAGTCGGAAAATGACGGCAGTCCTTTCCTATGGAGTTTTTTTTTATTGCTCTTCTTGTCAGATAGATGTAGTATTCCTATCTGATGAGAGGCAATTTCTTCTCTTAACCTTTTGTGCTGCTGTATTTCATATTACATTGAACGCATCGATATATCAGATGAATTGACGTTGGTTTGACTGCGAACTTTTGGCCTAAGGTTAAATAAAGATAGAATATTTTCTTTCAAATGCAAATCTATGTAGTCTATTCATACTCGACACTCTAAATTAAAATGCATTAAATTTAAGTTGGGTATAGACATTGCATGGATTCGTTATCGGTTAATTATGTTTTTGGTTTTCATATTTGATCAAAATATATAGACATTCGGTAAATAATGATACCTTATGGTGAGTATCTAAAATGTATTTATTTATTCGGATGTGTTTTAAGTTATTGGTGTCAATGCGGTATCTTATGATGAATGCCATTGGGTTTCTTGTATTCCCTCTGCAATTGACGGTTTCAATGACTTTGTATTTTGATCGGTTATGTTTATTTCGAAATGTTTTTAACTGTGGAATCTATGCAGCTGATCTATACTCAACATTATAAAACAAACTTTTATAAATCCATCTGTGCGAACTTATAAAAATTAAAATGTAAATTAAAAGCTAAAATAAAAGTTAAAAATGTAGTTAAATTTAAAATGTAAACATACTAAAACAATTTTAAATATTATATGTGTGTGTAAATAAATGTTTGTGTGTATAATTACTGGCAGTGGCTTATTTTATTCTTTTTTATATATTCTTAGATAAGAATTATTTATAAAATATAAATCTCTGCTATTCCACTGAGCTAGTGACAATGGGCTAATGACCGGATATCAAAATATATAAAATAATATTTTTTTGACTTACGTATCTGCCTACTTTATAAATTTTTCTAGGTTCAAATGCCTAGATGGCGCCCTTGCAGTGCAGTTACATTAGTCTCTCCTTTATTCTGGATCGTTATAATATATATTAATGAAAACAAGTCATACATCAAATGATTTATATAACTTGCATTAGCAATATGTAATAAATAAAGAACATGCTAAACAAGCTTATTATTTCTTTATGATAAATATCACAAGAAAAAGCATTTGAAATCTTTGTCTAGGATTTTGGCTCTGTTCAGTGAGGAGTTAGGACATTAGATTCAAAATATTAACTCAAACCAAGAATTTATCTAATACTTAATTTTAAGAAAAAGGTCTGAAATTTTCAGACATCTATATGCCATCAAATTCAGCTCTTCAACTGAAGAAGTCATATTGGCCTGAACTAAAGTCAGTTACTGAAGGGAGACATAGCTTGAAACCAGTCTGGGGATTGGGGACAATTCTAGATAAAGATTTCAAATTCTTCCTCTTGTGGCATTTATCATAAAAAATAATAAGCTTGTTTAAGGCTATTAGCATGCTCTTTGTTTATTATATATTGTAACCATTAGTTTCTGTCATGAAGAAACTAACGAGGGATAAATTCGGGTAACCTTAGTTTTTACATAATCTAAGAAGAAAATTTTTTTTATCAAAACTTTAAGTTAAATAAAAGTTGGTATTTTGTTTTTAGAATAAAAACATCGTAAATCCCGAATCTATGACATATAAACAAAAGTATGTTTATACTTTTTCAAAATTACAATATATTAGCAGAAGGGGGGATGATTATCTTGCATGTATTATAAAACTTTAAAACAGTTAATTAAGAACATAATAAAAATAAAATTGAATCAATGATATTTCAAAAATGAAAGTTGATATCAGGAATAAAATTTTAACTTGCTAATTCTAACGATGGGATTAATATTTAGTTATATGGAGAGATAGTTCTTCAAATTTCAAAAAGATCGTAAAATCAGTCTAATGTTCATTGAAGTAACAATAAGTACATTGCTAGTAATTAGTATTTATATGTGCGTGCATGCATGTGTATGTGATGTATATAATTTTAATTATACAGAAAATCTGAAGGTCTTATACATCATACAGTGTACCATACGATAGTGTCTTGAGAGGGGTATTATTTTATATGGGTATTAAATAAATTCATTCTTATTTTCACTCATAAATGTTTAATCAAAATTTAGTCGATTCATTTTTATTGAAATTTTTTTTTTTATAAAATTTTCCAACATTTTTTTATATTTTACATTTGTTGTTGTTGTTGTTCAAAGCAGAAAAAAATCTCACAAACGCATGTGGTTAAGGGAAGTTTGTGAATAAATAATGTCCAGACAAAAATTGTATAAACCAATTAAAAATTAATATAAAGGGTCAAGGGGTAAACAGTTAGATCAGAAGAGTGATTGATAGATAGATTCAATAAAACTAAGCTCATATTTAAGCTAGGGGTCTTCTCTAAAAATCTAGTGCTACATGAGCACGCAACAATTCTATTTTCAATCTATCGTCTGACTAAAGTTATTAGTTTTTATTTAAAAAGTATATATTCTATATCTTAACAATGGAGCACTAGAATGTTCATAGGCACACCTCTCTTTTCTATTAAGTCAATTGGTGCCAAAAAAATTTACCAATCTACAAGGAAATCAATACACCATGATAAAGTCAATGCATCCAATTCGGAAGCTTCGATCTACATATCCGAGAATGTGTCAGGTACAGACTTTTATTGTCACTTATCCTTTGTTTTTGTTTTTCCATGTGTCATAGCATCGGCCGGGATGCAAACCCACAACCGTCTGCAACCAACTACTTGCTTGCATGGCGGCTGCGATACCTCTCGGCTAACAACGCATCATTGTATTACAAATTTTTCTTAATCTTATTTGGAATGAAAATTTTTAATATTTGAATATTTAATTTTATTACAAACTTTCATAATATTTTATACTATTTCAAATATTTATTTTTTAATACTGGAATAAATGAATTACAAAAGAATACAAGGCTAAAAGAGTAATAATAATAACAAATGTCAATCTTATCTTTACTTCATGTTTGATTAAAGACAAAATATAGTTAAAAGAATAACTTGTACTTGTTGTAAACTTTTGAGTTCTCATGAGAGAATAATTATAAAATTAAATTTGAAAAATGTAGTCAAAACAATTCTATGACACATGAAAAAAAAAAACAATTCTTTTTAATAAATGTGATGAACAAAGAAGTCTAAATAAAAATTTCTTTAAAGTATTACTAACGTAGATATAGTGAGCATCTGGTCTTATGAAATAGTTTCAATGGAATGAATTGTGCAGGAATTTTATATAAATGAATTTAAAATATTGTTATAATCATCTAGGATAAATGTAATCTTGAAATAACGGAAACCAATCCAAAGGATAACGTATTGCTAAAATAATGAAAATTAAATTCATATCAGAAAACTCCTTACGAAAGAAATAATATAATAAATATGTGAATTATTGTGCTACATTGTGAATAATATTGTGGAAAACCAGATCTTAACATATTGTTATGATATAGTCAATTATTTTGTAATTATTGAATTTATATATGAGGGTTTTGATTTGTTTTTAATTATTTATATTATTATTGTTTATTTTAATTCCATTATTGGACACTGGATGCTTTTACGTCAGATATAATTCGTTAACGTTAAATAGATTAGTAACATTTGAAAAGGGCACCAAAGCTGGTGCTGAAAAAAAGTTTTTTTTTTTTTATAAAATTATTATTGATTATATAGCTATAGTAAAAAATCTATTATTATTCTCTGATTATTATTTTCTGAAAGTTAATAAGTTTTTTAAAAGATTTTGTTAGAGATATTCTAATTATTATAGTATTTATCTAGAGTGAATCATAACAAAACTGAGATTGGAGAAAATTTGACACTTGTAAATCAAAATGTAACGAATTTATAATTATGAGGCCTTTATGTTTTTAACCATTTTATGTTGTAATTGTATATAAGTTTTGACAATGAATACACACATTAAAAAGTCAATATAATTTTGTATAATTATTAAATATTTTATTTTTTATGTGTAAGTTTAAATTATACTCAATATATATATTGTTTCATAAATAATATCAATACATATTAATATGTTTATAATAAAAATTATATTTAAAAAAAATGCAATCTAATATTTTTGTAATACTGAAAGTAAAGAAGTTAAAACATTGTCGTTACGTAACAACTAAAAAAAACTTATTTAATATGTGATAGTTTATAATTAATTAAATTTTTATTAACTGATTCTATTAAAGGTTAATTATTACAAATGTGAATAAACAAGCATTTGTTAGAGAACCTTTTACAAAAGTCATTATCATCTTTATTAAATATCGATCCATTACTAAATGAAAATTTTTCCATATTTAATTCAATTTATCAATTCCATAATTGCTTTTCTCCGCATCACTAAAATAAACTTCATTTATTCATCTATCTCTCGTGGTTTCTATCTAGTTTAAAATATTCACCGAACTTTATTATCATTTTAGCAAATATGTTCAGACAGTTCCATTTGAGATTTTTAATTCTTTCAATAATATCTATTTGCTCTCTTTCATTTTCAATTCCTTCTTGTTGATTTCTTCATAAATCTCTTTGTATTTTGTTCAGTGCTCTGAAGCTTCAGAATTGCACTTCTAATAAGTATCCAAGCTTCACATTCATAAATTAAAATTGGTAATGGACATATATTAAAAAGCTTCTTTTAAAACTTTTATGCATATTTCTTTTTAATAATAAGTTATTTCTAACAAAACATTTTATTCCAGTTTTATTTTACAATTAATTTCATCCATTGTGTTTCCATTGGTATTAATAAGATAACTAAAGTATTAATATTAGTAGTTGTTAACTTTTAATTCAAGATTACCAATCTTTATTTTTTTCTTCTGAAAAAATCCACTGAACATTATTTTAATTTTTTTAGTATTTATCTTTATTCCTACTTTCTTATTTTCATCTGATAACTCTTGCAAAATTTTCTGAAGTTCTGAGACATTATTTTTACAAACAACCACATCATCTGCAAAATCTAGATGACTTAAATAATTTCCATTTATTTTAATCCGTTAACTTCTTATTTCAATCTACAAGATAATCTTTGTAAATCCATGTAAAGGGTTTGCAGATATTGAATCATCCTTATATACCTTTATCGATGCTATTTTTCATAGTATATCCATGTAATCTAAACATTGCTGTGTCATTTTGACAACCTGGATTTATATCTCAATACTCCAAAGATTTAACCATTGTAAAAAAAATTATATGTCTTTTTATAATCTACTAATTTATAATATAATGCCTTATATTTATCAATTTTTTTATTAACTTCTCTCAACATCTAATATGACCTATTGTACTAACACTATTTAGGTTTTAAAGATGTTAGGGTAATTTATTATGTGCTACATCAATATAAGATCAAATAATGTTCCAAATATGTAGCACATAATAAATTACCCTAACATCTTTAAAACCTAAAATTAAAAGGCTAAAAAACAAAACATGCATTTGTAAAACATTATCATGTTAAAGTTGAAGAATGTATATGGATGAAACCACCTTGCTTCTTTGAAAAGTCATTTAAAGAGCAAAAACTGAAGGAGTACATCATGAATGTTCTAATGAATATATCTTTGAATGGAAGTAGACAATAATATTGAGTAAAAAAAAGGAAATTCACAGAAATTGCTCAAATGACAATGGCATTAAACATTATAAATAATCTAGTGTGAAAATCCATAATGTCTGGAAGCCACTCATTGACTTTACCCTTAAGAAATGTAGAAAAATAATATTTGATATTTTTACTGGCTTTTGCTTTTCATAGAATAGCCTATTTTGTTAGAACATCACCTTAAATACAAAATTCATGAATCTAAGGGTCTAGATTTGAATCTTATGTAGTACTGTCACTGATCAGGCTAATAATATCTGAATCAAAGAGGATAATAGTGTCTCTCAAAAATATTTTGTTATATATATATATTGTAACGGGATGGAGTAATGAAAAAAAGTAAAACAAGTTTGAACTGGGTGATGGCAAAATCATCATCAACCCCAATCCAATTAAATACAAAATCAAATTTATAAAGTATATATAATTAAGATATTTTATTAAACGCCATAAAGTATATATAAGTAAGATATATTTATAAGAGTGTATATATGAGTAGTATAATATTTTATAAGAGCATGAGATTAAAACATCTCCAAGAGATCATTGGGTAATCAGCCAGCTAACTCAGAAGAGCAATTAAAATATACATCAATTATATATCAATCAGCATTATACAGTAAATATTAGTATAAGTAAAATACCATTAATCATCATCAATGATGGGAATAAAATATAATAAAATCATCAGTCAATAAATCAAGTCCATCTTGTGTCTGGATTTGAACAATAAAAAATATAAATCAACAGTCAACCTTGTGGCTGGATCAGAAAATGGGTCTTCTTTAGACCAGGCTAGCCATTGAGCCTTTGCCAGCTTGGGCAATTATTTAAACATAACTTGGATGCACCAGCTTAGTACCCATCCATTAAAATACACAATAATCAGAAATCAAATCAATAATGCTGGGACATTTAAAATATGCTGATCATCATCAATTCTCAGGCCACTTATACTGGCCAACTATAAGCTTAAATTTTTAATAAGTTTAAAGTAAAATAAAAAAATAATAGTGCATGGGCTTTAAAGAGTATCGTCTTTTGCACCAACCAGGATAATGATTGATCATCTCTGGATGCCCCAAAGCACTAAATATACATCCCCATTTATCCATGTCCGAAATCTAGCTCAGAGAACATGGGCTCTATTACTGTATGTGAACAAGAGATGATGGAATACAATTTTAAACAAGTTTATTAATAACAAAAAAAATAAATAAGGTCTTATAAAAGTTCTGATTTTGAAAGATATACAATAATAAAGTCATCACACTGTAATTTACCAGATTACTACAAAATTCAAGTTATCACATTAATTTATATAATTACTATTCAAAATTCAAATTCTTATCATGATTTACATATATATGCGCACAGACGTGTGATTTATAATATACAATTAATATTCACTAATAAAAAAAATGATTATCATTTTACATATATCTTATAATTGACAAGCATTGGTATCTGCAATATAATTGACAGATATACACATACATACATGCGTGTGATTTCTGAACATATTTACTTTTTACATAATAATACATGATTAAGCTTTTAAATTCAGTTTTTAAATAATACAAATACTTATGTTAGGCTTACTACAACATGTAGATAGAATTGCACAGATTATTAACAAATTTAATTTTGTCACACAATAAATAACAATACTTTTATAATTAATAATTTCATAAAATTTACATACCTGTTATGACAATAAAAGTTATTTTCACAATTACTCATTGTTGAAAATGTATAAATTGCTTTTCTTATTTTATAGTAAGTTCCACTCTTTATCATTAGTTTCTATCAACTTTTTTCTTTCTTTTAATACATGAAGTTATTTGCTTGTTTGCTTTACTTTAAAAATGTCTCTTTTTCTCTTTTTAATAAATGAAAGATAATATCGTTTTATAGAATCCAAAAAATATATATAAATTTTAAATATCTTTTTGCTTGATTAGTTAATGCTGATTAAGTAGGCAAGGTGAGATAGTAAAAATGAATACGTGAACTGCAGCTCTCCATGCCATGATAAGCAGAGAGCCAAGCTGGACTATCAGTACACAAAGCTCCATGATGTCATGATAAAATACCTCATTTTTAAGCACTGCCCTTCTAAGTATCTAGACAGATCATCCTAAAAGAGCAGTATCCAAAAAAAAATAAAAGGCATTGCACCAACCCTGCTCATCTCTGTGAGACTTAGGGGTATAAATGAAGTCTATTCATGAGACCAAAGCCTATTCATGAGGCCTATATATATTCACCACTGGACTACCCTGGGAGCTCAACATCTAGATCTAGACAGTGCCAAGCCTATACTTCAGAGTGCCATGGACACCTGCATCCACCCAGCCCTGCCTAACTATAGACTCACCATAAACATAAAAAGTACAAATTCACGCATCACTTTCAAAATGTAATTTTACATATGTGGGTGCATGTGTGCGCACGCTGATATTTACATCATATTTTAACTCAACAGCAATAATATTATATTTTCATTATTAAATTCTTTGAAAAATATGCACAAATTTCATACATATACGTGTGTATAAACAAAATATAGATATAATTTAAAATTAGTTTCAATTTATAAATTCTCTTTTTTTTTCCCTTAAAAAAGTATAGTCAATTTTTGACAGGTATTTGTTGATTAATTATCAACGTTTTTAATTTAAATTATTGAATCAACAATTCTTTACTTTTTTTTATAAATATTTTTTTAAAAATAATGTCCAGAGAATTATTGTTCAAAAACATCTATTTTGCCTTTAAAATGAGATGGTCAATGAATTATTCTTGACTCTTAATTATAATTCCAGCAAAATTATTTTATATTCTTTTTAACTGACTTAAAAATAATATCGTTCTATATATGTCTATTTTTATATGACTTATATTAAAATAACTCACCAGCTATATATACATTTATCTATGCTTTCCTGCATATATCTGATGCAGCATATGCGTAATTAACTCTTCAGCAAGCTAGAAGATTTTTTCTTGGTGAGTTTGGTTTTTAGTGACTGTCATAATCAGGAAAAATGTAATCCATGTAAAATGTTGGTTTACCTTTCAGTCTAGGATTGTTCCAGACAGGCAGCTCTCTTGGTTTGATAGATTTCAGGCAATCAACCATCCTCTGCACATTTAAGGCTATGAATTTTAGCACAAAGAAGTGGGTCATTTTCTCCATGTGAATTCAAACTCATGCAAAGTAAATATTGGCAGCTCCTGAATCTAATGTTCTGCCTTCAGCCATATTAGTTCATAGTAGCTATTCTGACAACTCTACGGTCAGCTAAAACCAACTGCTGCAAACTTCAACAAGCTGCAACAAAATATTATAACCACCTCTGCAGCTGACCTGGTCTCTTCAAAAATCACTCTCCAGACTGGCTGATATTTTTTATCAGCTCTTTTTATAAAATCATCTGAGGTGTTATAACAACACCTTGATTAAAAACAGAATTTTATTTTTATCTCTCTAATCCCTTGGAATCTATATACATGTTTTTACTTAGGGAAATTTTAATAGATAAAAAATTTGTTTAATTAATTAAAAAATTCCAAAAATAAGTATGGTATTTTTACATTTCAAAATAATAATAATAATAATAATAATAATAATAATAATAATAATAATAATAATAATAATAATAATAATAATAATAATACCACTACTAACACTACTACAACTACTACCACTACTACCACTACTACCACTACTGCCACTACTACTACCACTACCACTACTACTACCACTACTACTACTACTACTACTACTACTGCTGCTGCTGCTACTGCTACTACTACTACAATATTTATATTTATTCAGACCTTTATAAAACAATATTTTAAATCAGAGTTATTATTTATTTATTTCTATTTCAGTAAATGTAGAAAATATCTACTATAATTTTTGTCTGTGTTTATTTCTACTTTTCCTTTATTTTACATATATATATATGCACATACACTATATAGGGGATGCTATGTAAGCTAACTGGTTACAATATATATATATATCCTACAAGTTATTACTAATAGTTGAATGTAATTGAAAAAATTAAAGTTTGAATTTTTCTGAAGACATTTAATAATTAATATTAGATGAGGGAAATAATGCAAAATAAAAATTACTACTTAAATATCATCATTGCAGGCTCCTAGACAAACCCTATGTATTCAGTATGGATCTGATACTATAGAAAACTTTAGAAATCATATAAAATTATGTCTAGAACTGGTCAGAGTAGAAAATCAACTACTTTTCTATGTATGTGTAAATCTAATGGAATTATTCTGAAATATCTTCAATTATAGTTCCCAATTTATTCTTGGTTAGATGAAAAATTACTCAGAAAAGTATTTTAATCAAAGTCATCATTTCATACTAATCACATATTTGTCAAGCATATTATAAATGATCTTTTCAATTTAACCTTAAAACATCACATGATCACTATCTTCCATGCTTGCTCATAACTGCTGTTATAATAGGCAAAACTCTCTCCATACAGTAGTGCCATTCTAAGCAAGTCAGAGTAATCAATGGATACCAGAAGGCTTGTGCATAAAATCCCTATCTAGTGCCTACTCATCCAATATCCCCAAACTAGTTTCTGGCTTATGGCCTTCGTTCAGTGAGGAGCCTTGGATCTGAGAGCACTGCACCCAGATATTAGAATCTAATGCAACCCTCTAGCATCCACCTTTTCACTCTATATAACTACTAAACTATGAGAATAAAATTGAAAACACACAGATATTTTCAATCTAAGCTCAATAGCTCAAATAGTCATAAGAGCCAAAGACACCAAAATGTATGGGTGCTGAACTGACTTCAGACCCATATGACTATTTGAGCTATTGAGCTTAGATTGAAAATATCAGTGTATTTTCAATTGTATTCTCATATTTTAGTAGTTATATAGAGTTAAAAGGTGGCTGCTCGAGGGTTGCATTAGATTCTAAAATCTAGGTGCAGTGCTCTCAGATCCAAGGCTCCTCACTGACGAAGGCCATAAGCCAGAAACTAGTTTGGGGATATTGGATGAGTAGGCACTAGGTAGGGCTTTTATGCACAAGCCTTCTGGCATCCATTGATTACTCTGTCTTTCTTAGAGTGGCACTACTGTATGGAAAGAGTTTTGCCTATTATAATCTTTTCAATTTTTAATATGAAGCCATTTAAATTATCAATTTTATAATTTTAATCCAAATGGAATTACATTCTATACATATGCATTGTATTATTATTTTAATACCTCACTGTTGTTTTGTCTCAGTTTTTTTAAATAATAACCTTTAATTTCTTCAATTACATTCAATATTAAATAATATTACCTTAACCCCCCCCTATATTATATATATATATATTAAAAAAAAAAACCCCAAAAAATTTAAAAAATTTTAACTTTACAAAAAAAAAAAACTCTGATTTTCTCATATGAAGGATATTCTCAAATCATAGTACAAAGTAGAATCTTTGAAAAGGCAAGAGCATCCATCTTTGTATCTAAATTTACTTATATAGGGCAACCCAAAGCATATTGGATTGAGAGTGTGAAGATATGGTTTGAGAGTATACTTTGTATTCAAGAAAACTATGTTGAGATATTAAAACATCACAATGCATGTGTATATAGTGTAATTACCTTCTGATTAAAATTACATACAATATTATGCTAGTAAATTAAATAGAGTTAGGAATTTCATAATTATAAATAAAAATTTAAGCAATGTGCATCATAATATTCTCAAAACCATAAAATAATTAATATCATTGAGTTTATCAGTTTTTGCTTAATTCAATAAATATTTCCATTTTTTTTTTTTCTAAAGATGAAAAAATATTAAAACAAAATATAATTACACAATTACTACAAAATTATCAGAACAAATTAAATAAATACTTTGTGACTATCAAAAAGTCAATATCTAGCTATAAAACCGTCGTACAGATTTCTACAACTTTCTATCAAATCAAAATATTTTATAATCTCCCAATTCAATTCAAATTATATATAGATAGAAATAACTTCTTAATTATGAATTTTAATTAATCATAATTATTAAATTAAAAATATTCTTTATTTGATAAAATGATAAAAAAAGAACATTGTTTGATAAAAACATTTGATGTTTTATTTTAGATTTCAATTTATCAAAAAATCTCTTATGAGTAGTACTTTGCAATTCATAAAAAATAATTGTCTCTGAATTGAAAACACTCAATTAGGACCTATTCAAAAATGAAATACTAAATTTGATAAACAATCTTTATGAATAATATATTCAGATCAAAGTATCCATAAGCTATTACAATTATAGGTGTAATCTAACTATAGTTTATTGGTCATAATTTCTGGACAATGCTGAGAGATCTTTAAGTACCTCCTGTATCTCTAATTAAGATGATGATAAATAAACTGTTGTACTCCAAAAAGTGAAAAATTATCTGCACTAATGATTACATTTTATCATTTACTAATGATATCTCATTGACTGTCACTTTGGAAGAACATAGAAGCATATCAATCTATTATCTATAATTCTGATAGTTATAATGCTTTGTTCAGCTCTAATCAGAAATTATTGGCAACAGTCTAAATATTTTATACAAAAAGTTTTAAAGGGTCTATATAAACATCTTAAATAAAATGTTCAGAATGTTAAGATCATTAGTAACTTCTAAATATCATCAAGTAACATTCTTACCAAATATATCAATATTTAAATTTCTTCTAGATCTTTTTTTAACTTTAAAAACATTTTATTATATTTTTTGTAATCTAAAAAGAAATGATGAAATCATTATTGCAGCTTTTTTATTTTTAATTTAATATACAAAATGAACAAAGCGTATGACACACTTGAACGAGATGCAACCTAAAAAATTTCAAATTAAGATTATAATTTCATCCTTTTATCAGACAGAATGAGGGATTTTATTTTAAGAATTTAACAAATATTTTTTATAGAATAATATATTTCAAGACAAATGATAGTAGTCATTTTGAATTGTAATAGGATTAAGTAGAATGTGTTATGTTTTAAAATTTTTAACTATAGGCTACACTAAATTTTTTTGTGATATTATAATAAAGTGAGAATACTTTACCTTACAAGTTTTATGTTTAATATTTTCAATGTAAAGTTTATAATATTTATTTATTTGGTTACTGTATCACATGTATATACATTCATATATATGAATTCATAGTATTATTTCCGGAAGCTTCCGTGTAATAAAAATATAATAGCTAAATAGCTGACATTTCAATACAATAATAAGTACTTTCCTAAGAGCTTCTTCTTTCTCAAATCTATAATTTATCTGTGAGAATATTAAAATTAGTATACTTATATATGTAAACATACACAGAAAATTTCATATCAAATACCCATTAATTAAGTTTAACAAAATCTCATAATTTTAAGAACCAGTACAAATAAAGCGGCTTAAATTCAAAATATAAGACATCATCCTTATATTGAAATTATAGATAATAATAATTGGACGAACATCTTAGAAATCTGATGAATAAACCAGATAAGTGTATTCATTTATTATTATCTGTTTTATTACTTTTTACAAAAATCAAACAATAACTTTTTATTTGCAGAAAGTATTTCAAAAATTTCCACAGTCACAACACTCATTTTATAATCACTCTTTTAACGACCTTAAATAGAATTATAATAATAGTAAAATGTGAATAAATTAAAATCATATGGAAATTTTTCAATACATATTTTTTGTGTGTGAAAAAATTGATATCTAATATTAGACTTTCAGGATCAAGATTAGATTTTTTTAAGATTTTAATATTGATTAAATATATATTTTAAAAGAATCTAAACTCTTAATAATAAATTATTAGCATTCTTGAATACAATATTTGATGCTGTTAGAAAGTAAACATATATTTTAGATAAATGTGCAGGTTTGTGTGTGTTTTTTTAGTATTGAATGTATATGGCAATATAACAGGAATAAATGGTCATTGATTGTGAAATAACATAGGATGTCAAGTGATTGATGAAACTGCTAATGGTTGTGTTGTTAATTCGATAAATATATCTTCTGTGTTTATGTAAATACTTTTAAGACAGGCTTTAATCTGTATCAAATGCACCTTGAAATTTATAATAGTCAAGCAATATCTTTATTTTGCCAATAGAGGGACTTCTCAAACCATGATACAAGATAGTGACTTTTATAAAGGTAAGAGTAGCCGTCTTATCTTTAACCTAACTTTCCACTTATGTAGGCCAACCTGAATCATCTTGATTTGGTTGTGTGAAGCTATTGTTCTCTCCACAGTTTAAGCCCATTATTTCCTATACAAATTAACATTTGTGAAATCTTGTGATTTATAACAAGTTAATATTATGATCTTTATATTGGAAATATATAAACTATTGTAGAGTTGTAATTATTTATTAAGCATATAAATTCTGATAGCGTGGTGGACTAAATTTCAAAATTTGTTAAACAATATAATTTTATTTTATTAGATATACTATAAATTAATTTTATATCATTATTGCCATTTGAGAAAATGAAAAACTTTTTTCAAATTACTTTTTATAGAATGGACAATTGCTATTATAGAATATTTTTAAAGTGAATTTCACATGATTACAATCTCTAGTTTTAAATACAATAATTTATACCAAAAAATCATAATGTTTACACAATCAACTTATTCTGGGATAACTAATATCTTTCTTTATTGTTTGCTAATTAATCATATTCTTGTAGTTTTTAAAATATACATAAACTGTTTGTTAACCACTTTTCTGTTGAATACCATATAAGATTTTTTTATACATCAATTGAAGATGCAATTTTTGCAATAACTTAATAATACATCATATAAAAATAAATATTAAATACTTTATAATTCTAATATGCAATAAAAACCATAAAGCTAATAAAATGTAATAATTATAAATAAATATAAAATAAATAAAGGCTCTAAATATTTTTAAATTTATTGATTTAAAAAATTAAATTATTTTAATGTTTTAAAATTAATCTACACCAAATTGGGAAAAGACCAAAGAGTAGAAATATCTGTCAGTCATTATTAAAAACTTTTTTAAAATGAAAATGCAAATATTTTAAATACTTATCAGAGTTTATGACCTTGATCACAGGTCAGGAACCTTTTTTCCCAAGTGCCATTGGATATTTATAACCTTATTTGTGGGCCACACAATATTATCAATTTAAAAATTAGCCTAGTATATTTGATCAAAAATGTGATAAAATTGCTCTAACCATTAAGAGTGGGCAACTTTTTCAACTGGCATGCCAATTTTAACTTGTCTCTTTCAAACAAGGACCATATCTTTTTGTGAATTAAAAATAAAGTAGCATCACTATTATTAATGACTCTTCCATATTTAATGAAAATTTTTCTGATTCACCTTGAACCTGTATTTGTGACATATTCTCAAATTTCTTTCTATTTTCTGTATAGGTTAATTCTACAACAGCTAGGATGCAGTTCTTTATGAACTTCCTTTCAGAAAATGTTATGAATTTTCTGCTTTTTTAAAAAATAACTTACTCTCATAGGATGAGTTGGTCCTTTTTTTTTCAAATGCGTGATTTTCTGTATCAATCTTACTTCACAAAGTTTTCCTAATAAAAAAAAAATAAATCTAAAATTAACAATAATAAAATGAAGTAAAATTCAAGTTTTATATTTACTAGTTATATGTTTGTCTGCAAAAATCACTTTTAAAAAAACAAAATGCTCTTAGAGCAGTGGTCTTCAATCTTTTCACACCTGCGGACCGGTAAAAGTAAGGATAAGGTTTCGCGGACCGGCAAAAATAAGGATAAGGTTTCATGGACAAGCAGAAGTCTATAGATAAATTTTCTTAAAGATGTAAACAGCTTAGCCTTAGATGAAGTTATATATATATGGAGTTTGTACAATAAAAAACTTTTTTTTTTTTAATTTTGAATTTTTTTAGAAAAGTAATAAAAAATTTAATTCTATCCCCCCCCCCCCATAAACATCTGTGATAACTAGAAAAACAAATTAATTTATGTATGACTGATTAGATTTTGTTCTGTTTCTTTTTTTTTAATCAGGTAAAAGTGCGATGAAAAAAATAAATAAAAATTGTTTATATTAATTAAAAGTTTAAAGTCTTATTATTTTGTTATTAAAACTTTCTTGCCAGTCTATCGCTGACCAGCAAAAAACGTCTATGGCCTGGCACTGGGCCGCGGACCGGTGGTTGAAGACCACTGTCTTAGAGTATAGATTAAATCCATAATCAGATAGACTAAGCAATATAAATAATTTGTTAGAATATTGCATTTCTGATAAAATGAACTAAAACTATTATAAAGGTTGGAGAGAAAAAAAGATATAGTTGAGAAAATAAATATTTTATTTTACTTAACTCTTAATTCAATATTTGCTCTTATGTTCATTTTATATACATTTGTGAAAATCTGCAGGCATATTGGGAGCTTTAGAGAACTAGACATGTCTATGGGCTAGATGTTTCCCACCCTAGCCTAGATAAAGAAATTTATTTAGAGGTTTTTTTTTAACAAAATAAATATAATTTGTTTTTAAATATTTATGTTGATAATAATATTGATAAAGAAAAAAACAAACAAAAAAAAGTATCTAAATTTGATCGATTTATGCACACATGCACATACAAACATGTATATTTGTATTGAAACCAAAAGTGTACATATTATTATGTGACCTATTTTTTTTTTTTAGAAACTACTCTTTAAAAATGTAATTAAAATGATTTCAATATTCATTTATAATTAAAAATAATTTTGCATGAAGATAATTAATTTTGTAATAAGTTTAAAAATAGAATAAATACACATTGAAATTATACATACTTAAATTCATACATCAATTTATTGTACAAATCTTCTACATTAAAGGACATTTTTTTCTTTCAATACAAAAAAAAATATTTAAAAAATATATTTCATTATAATCATAAAAAAATACTATAAATTAGATAGTCAATTTTTTTTTGTTAAAAACTGCAGAAAATTATTTATATGTTGGTATAAAATATACATTCATAGCTACAAAGATTTTTTTCTAGATTTCTGCAAAATATGAAAAAAAGAAGTTAAAAAATTTAATATTAATCATTCATAAATATTTTTTTATCTAAATAACTATTCATTTGATACTTCTTTTTTTTCTGACCTGAAAATGTTATTTATTTATAATTATAAATACTTTTACTCAAAATTACAATTTCATTTTACTTTTATTAAAATAATTTATTGTTTAATACCTTTTTATTTTAATTATATTAGATAATTACAGAAATAGAAATCTACCACTTTATGACAACCAGACATAAGTTAAATAAATTTATTTGTAAATAAAATTCAATGTTTTATGCTTGTGAATTTGTTTAAAAATAATATTATCAATTTTTAGATTTAAAACTGTTAATGTTAAAATATTAATTGCTAGTTATGCATAGGTTATAATTTAGAAGAGTGGTTGCATAAAAATATCAAAGAAACAATAGAAATATTGAACAATTATTTAAACAGCAGAAAACCCTTCATTAGTGTCACCCAGTGCAAACCTTAGCAATCAATGAGTGCAATAAGGTTTGGTCATAAAATCCCTATCTAGTGCCTATTCATCCAATATCCTCAGATTACTTTTTAGTTTGTGGCTTAAACCAGTGAGGAGCCTTTGATCAGAGAGCACTGGATCCAAGATCTAGGTGCAGTGCTCTCACATCAGATACTAGATAAGGATTTTATGTACAAATCTTCTTGCATCCAGTGATTTATAAGACTTGCACTGAGTGGAATTACCGCATGGAGAGTTTGAGCTTGTGTAAGCATAGGAAATGTTGATTATGTGATGTTTTAGGGGTTTGAACAATCACTATGTGATACATTTTTTCTCATCATAAAATTTTCATAAATGTTATATTAAATAAAGATTAATGTAAAATGGTGTATTATGTTGTATAAGGATTAAATGTATTCCATAGACTCTCATTTCTTTAAAGAAATGATTCAATGCAGTGAAGTATAAACATTTTTAAAATAATTAATTTTATTTTTTCATGCAATTAAAGTATTAAACAGAATTTGTGATCAGTAACATGGTGATTTTAAATCTGAAAATAATTTTAGTTTGAAAATATAAGAGATGAAAAGACATTATTTTGCTGTAACTTTAAATGTACAATTGATTTTCATGATAATCCTTTGACTGAAAATACAATATTTTAATGGAAGGATTCCATTTAGAATATTTGAAAGTAAAAATTTTAATAGCAAAAAGTTTTAGTGGGGTATTAGTTTTAATTAAAGTAATTGAATATTAGAAGCTACTGATGATCAAAAAATAAAAACATTAGAAGAATTTATATCCAATTAAAAACTTTAAAACAGTTTATACATATTGAGCTGAAGAAAAAGAAAGCTATTGCTTTTACATAGCAAGAAGATTTTTTCACATCATATAACAAAAAATATGTAACTTTATATACAATCTACTATAGAAAGAAGTTTGCATCTACCTTAAAGATTTTTTTGATTTTTTATTGAAGCCTTAAAGAAACTATGCAGAGCAAATCTTTAATGTTCATCCCATCCATTTTTATCATAGTAGTTATTATTGTGTGATTATTCATATGGTTCATTAGTATGTATAACCTTCTAACTAAAATGCACTCATCAGTATAGTATGTTTATTGTCTTTTACCCAAGAAATATTATAGTATTCTTTAAATAATTAAATAAATCCTTTTTTAATACAGTAATAATGTCTATTTTATTTAATTTAACCAATCTAACAGTTTCAATTGATCAGCAAATCTTCTTCAGAACTATTATATATATATAGTATATATAGTATAACACAAAGCTTGGTGTAAACATGGGGTGAATTATGAGAATGGAAACCATCATCATCCCCAAATAAACAAAATATAAAATTAAATATAATTAAAATGATGAGTAATGAGGATGAGATATGTTATAGTGAATATAACTAGCATGAGAGATCAGCATTATACAAAAGTAATAATCATTCATCGTCATGAATGATCAACAGTAGAAATAAATCAGCAGTCAATCTCATGACAAAATTTGAAATTGGTCTATTATAGACCAGAATAATTATTTAGTTCTTGCCAGCTTGGGGCAGATTATTTAAACAATAATTTGGATGCACAAACTTAAGTGCTAATCCATCAGAATAATAAAGCTGGGATACTAAAACATGATGATCATCATCAATTCTCTGGTCACTAGGTACCATTAATGTACTGGCCAACTATAAACTTAATTTCTAAATAAATAATTAAAATGAAATGTAGTGCATGGACTTTAAAGGATATCTTCTTTGTGTCAACCAGGATTTGAGAAGTAATGAAATCATCATCAACTGGAAGTCCATAACACCAAACATAAACCCCTTTTATATAACAGACCATTGTACATGAATTCAGGTCAGTGAGAAAAAGCTCTATAATTGTTACTATGTTCAAAAGATATAAGGCAATATATAATAGTTTATATTTTATGATTAAATAAATTTACTGTAATAACTTAAACAATGAAATACAAAGTTATTAATGACAATTAGAATGAAACTAAGGTCTTCTGAGTATGCTATAAATATAAATTCAGCATTCTGATTTTGATTGTGATTTAAAAATATGTCTTATAATAGGTTTACATAAAACACCTAAACATAAATGTGTGGTATAAAAATTTATGAACATATTTGAATTGCCATAAACCTATAAATGAAATTCATTTTTATAATTCATATTGATATATTTTAATGTATATATGTGTCTACATGATCCTCATCTACATAAGCACAGATGTGCTGTATAAACTAAAATTACATATCAGAATTGTGATAAACTATGAATAAAATTCAGTAATTCATTTTAATAATTCATGAAGTATGATTAATTTTGACATATATGTGTCTACATGACACTCATCTACATAAGCACAGACATGTTGTATAAACTAAAATTAACATAATCAAATTGTCATAGACTTATATAAAAGATTCACTTAATTTTTAATAATACATAAATGCACCTGTATGTGTGTATATAAAAAATATATAGATAGTATAAATTAAAGTTATTAATTAATTATTTCTAATGGTAAAAAAGATTTTTTTTTACTTTTTTAAAAAAAAGTAATATTATTTCTTTGATGGTTGGTCCTTCAAAAAGTTTTCTTTTTTAACAGATTACTCATAATTAATTGTAAATGTCTTTATAAATACTCCAGAAGCTCTTGTTCTCTAATCTAGAAAGAGTTTACTTTTTTTTTCAAAATAAAATCTTTTATGAATCAATCCTTTGCTTTTAGACTTGTAATTCAAACAAAAACTATTTACTTCTTTTATTTTTAAATTAGAGATTTTAACAATCATCATTTTCACAAAAGAATGTGTTTGAGTTTTAGTTTTAATAAATAAAACTGGAAATGATCAATTATTATTTTCTTTTATTATTCTAGTTTTAGCTAAATAATTTAGTCAAAAATATTTACTTAAAAACCAGCTGATATCTATAATGTTTGTGCTTTTTTTCATATTAATAAAACTGTATACAGCATGATAATCTGTTGGTAAGCTGATCCCTTCTAAAACCATAGACTATCTTATTGTTATCCTTGGGAAAGATATAATCCAGTAATTGTTAGCCTGTAGTGACCTCCCTTCACTCTCTACATCATCTAATTTACACATATATATGGACTATGAACCACATAAAAGTTTCCATGTAAATCCAAACTCTATCATTGTTGGATTAGTAGCAGCAACTGGATCTATTGTCTCTTGCCTTCAGTTATAACTTCATAGTCATCATGTTGTCAGGAATCTGTAAACTTATAAAACTTTCCCCAGAATTTTTTTTCAAGCTTTTTATAGTCAGAGACAAAAAACACAGTAATTAAAAGTATATTTTAGTTATCTTGATAGTAAAAAGTTAATGACTCTTTTCAATTCATCTTAATCCATTCAAAAACATTTTGTAGAAATTTTTATCAAAATATCTTGTACATGCTTTAATATTGCAATCAATTAACTTTTTTTTCTCTGTGTATACATTAAGCAGATTATAGAAAAATACCAACTACAGTGCTCAAACTTTCAATATACAATTATCATAAAATTTATCCTCTACATGGTACCATAATAACTTTTATTATCTTCATATATATTTGTAAAGATTCCTTCTAACACACATTTACTAGGATCATACATCATGGGTACATTCCTTACATATTTATTAATCTAATTAGTAATTTTAAGGAATTGTTAGATCGTTAAATGATTGTAGTCTCTTCTCTTAAAACTTTTAATACTTTGAAATAAAAGAGAATAAACATTGAAAATGACCATTGATTTTGGTTATAATTATGCATAATACTTTTATAGTATGAGTGAACTATTCATAAAATATTATATTATATGTTTAATATTTAAAATATTACCAGCATGATAACTTATCCATTGGAAGTTAAGTTGAAATCTAAAATAATATTAGCAAAATACTCTTGCTTCATTTAAGGAACATGTCACTTCCCCTTGTCAGGCAAGATTTTCTAAGATCAAATCTAGTTTTATATCAACATGAATTTAAGATTATAAAAATATTTTTTGTGTCAGAATTTTACTAAAATACTTTAACAATTTTAGTATTTTAAATGTATTTATTCATACTTCTTAAATTAAGCAGGTATAGGCTATTGTTGCTAATAAATTAAATGCAACAAGATAATTTTAATTACTTTCCCATGTACTTTGTACCTTTATATAACATGAGGAAAATTAGTGACATCTGGGTTTAGTTTAAAGTAATATTTCATTTTAATAAAAGCATGTCATGAGTGTATCATAAATTTAGTTAGCAATAATAGAAAATGAATATCTATTATCATAGTTAATTTTTTAAACTTATTTTACAAATGAAATCTAAAATGTTTTTTCTTTTCCTTTTCTCTTATCATTCTGAATCCATTATGGCAATATTTGTAATTAATTTTGTAACTATTATAAATAAAACATTTTGTAAGATAAATAATGAAATTTTAAGCTTATGAATTTCTGGACTAGCTTAAACTTGAATTCAACAATGGCAGGCTTTTCCTCTGTATATCTTGTAGTTTTACAGTGAACCATTTTACTAATTATCAGTTGACAGTCATGGTGTGTCCTTCCATGGGTGCAGGTCAAATAAAATTTTACTCCCTTGTTTACAGGTTAAGAATAACGAATAATTTGTATTTGTTTCCTGGTAATAAAAAATATTCTTTCTTCTCTGTGATGACAAATCAATTATTGGAGAGATATCTAGAGAGAAATGGCTCTACTGAGAGCTCTACTATTTTTCTTCTACCCTCTAATAAGATCTGTGCAGGCCTATTTATTAACTTTTGGCCAAGGGGCTGACTGTAAAAATAATAAATCAATTAAATTATTGTAAGTGAATACATTTACATAAAATTAAAAACTCTCCATCAGCAAATACAAATGACATCTAATTAAACTGCTCAACATTAAATTAGACTGTAATAAAATATATTTAATAATTAATTATAATATTTAATTTAAAATAATTATAATTTTAAGTCTATTGACAACTATTGTTTAATAATAAAATACTAAATATTTTTCTGTTTTAATATAATAATATTAATAAATTATTATATTAACAATATTGAAATTAATTTATCTGACAGATCATATGTAAAAAGTCTCACACACAATCTGACAGAGGGCTAACACATATGTTGAACAGCTCAATTCTTTACCATTCTCAAGAGATCTATTTATTTAATTTATCTATTTTTATTCCCTAATCTAACAATCATGAGACCACACCACTGATATTAATCCATAGATTTTAATAACCAAAATTTATATTAATCAAAATTTAAAATTTCAACTAAATGACTATTTAAATAGGATTGGAGAAATATCAAGTCCAACCATAAGATCACTATATATATATAACCATTAAATGTCTGTATTTTTAAATCATATAATAATAATTCAAATGAATTTATTTAACACAGTATTCAAAATTAAATATATTCTTTACCAGAAGTACTTTCAATTGTTTCACTGACAATCTTTATCAACCGTTAATAGAAATGTACAGAAAATTATTCAAATTGAAAGATGTAATGAAAAATGTAAAATTAAGGAGGCAATGATGATATCTAGGAATAAAGGTGGTTTAATGAATTGACAATCAGCTAATATAAAAACAACAGAATTGTGGGAAATTTGAATGGATTGAATGATGGGTAATGCAAGTTTTTATTTTCTGTACATTTGTATTAACGGTTGATAAAGATTGTCAGGAAACAATTGAAAGTGCTTCTGGTAAAGAATATATTATTTAATTTTGAATACTGTGTTAAATAAATTCATTTGAATTATTAATATATATATATATAATTTTAAAATTAATAAGTTATCTGTATTTTATTTTGAATGTATATTTGTAAAAACTAAAATTTCTAATATTAATTTAAAAAACAGTCATTTGCAAGATTAACTTTATCTATGAACAAGTTTAATAAATACATGTGTTTATGTGGATATTTTGTGTTTATTATTCATTATTTAAAAAAACATAAGTTTTATAAATACTTTTATACAACCTTAAAATTTCAGTTGATAGTAAAAGCCTGTGAATAAGAAATGAAAAAATAATTAAATACAAAGGAGATTAGCAACTAGACAAGATTTATATTTAGAGTTAATAGTTACTGCTACTGGTATTGTATGTAGTTTTTAAGATGCAATCGATTAAAAGAATGTTTTTAATAATTATTTTGCTATTAATCCTATAATTGCTCAGTACAAGCTGTCAAAAACACATCTATTTAGATCTTGAATACAAATTTGAATAACATATTTTATTGCCAACTAAGAGCTATCAATTTTTTACATCATTATCATAAATAAAAAAATATCTATAAAAATTACTTCAAAACTTTACACTTCATAACTAATTGAAAAATTAAAATTACATTTAAATCACAAGCTAGTAATGCAAATTATCTGAAGAAGCTTATTGACAAAGAGTTCAATAAATGATTTTAAGTTCTAAATAACTGCAAGTAAGTTAACCCCCAACTTAAATAAAATACAAGAGAAAAAGTTTTATAGAATCTTATTGAATCATACACAAATTGATTATTATTCATTTTATTTTTTAATTGTTTTATATATATAACTTCAGAATATCATATTTAAAAATAATTATGTCTTCTTGCTTTCCATTAGATGTATTCATTTTATTAATTTGATTTTAAAAATTTAATTTAATATTACTGATATTAGTAAACCAGATTATAATTTTTCTTTTTTATAAAATAATATTTATCTCTTTATAAAATCATTTTGTAATTCATCAATTCATGTTTGATTTATTATTATTTCCTATTGTTCTTAAATATTCTTTCATTGTTAAATTTTTATTTCTTTAATTTCATGATGAAATACTTTGAATGTGTTAATAATAGATGTGACATCATTGTCTACATTATACTTTGGCCTTAGGAAAACAGTGTTTATTTAATACAATTAACACTTAATTTAAGGTATGACTAATTGTATAAAACAATTATTGTCTCCATAAAAATAAAATTGAGTTAGATAACTAGTATTGGACTTACTATATGAATAGTTGCAGACAACTGCTGCAAACCCACAGACATAGTTTATATATATTTCTGCTATTTGATTTTGTTTCTTATATATGGTTTGATGGCTGCTATATGTGTATTATTTAAATTTTCATTACTATATATATATATATGTATGTGTGTATTGTGATGCTCAACTTTTGTGTTAACTCTTAATGTAAGTTTTGTGATAATATATTAATAAAAAAAAATTAACAATTTAATTTTCCAGTAAATAAACTTTATTGTTAAATAATGAGTGTTTATGTAACTGATTAATCATTTCAGCATAAATATTATAAGATGCTAATAGCTTAAACATTGTTTTATAAGTGTAATTTCGTAATATTTAAATTTCATAAATAACTCTTTCATAATTTTAAGCATTTAATCGTAGAGTTGTTACTGATTTAAAGTATCAATAAGTTAATTTTTAAAGTAATAAAGCTAAAATAATTTTAGTTTAATTGTCATTTTATTAGATTAAAATGTTTTAGAAGTATTTAAAAATGAGTTTAAACTTTAAAGTAGGTCTTGGATATTTAAATTAAGTTTCATTAATGTGTATCATTTAATTAATGGTTTTATAATCTAGTTTTAATTAAAGAATTCTAGAAGTTTATCTTATTAAAAAAGTATTTATTTTATAATTAGTAATTAGCTCATATATTTAAGTTATTATTTTAAATAAAGAATTTAATACTAGTAAGGTGTGGAGTGCATGTGGAAAGCTAATCCACATTTCTTACAATGTTTCCTGGTTGGGACTTAATACTCAAAGTTATTTTAAATGTCTTTACCTTAAAAATATAATAATAAAAATATATTATGGATCTTACAAATTAAAAAAAATATTTAAAAATTGTTAATATAATATTTTTATAAATTTTATTTTATTAAATGATGCAAATCTTTAATGTGTTTAAAGAATGTATTATTTTTTATTTACAATAACATATTTCAGTGTTAAATTACTTGTTAAAAATTATTAAAAGATAATGGAATTTTTAAAATTAATTATTTGTTTGACTCCATGTCTAGGTTATTGTCTAAGAAAGTTCTAGAATTAACCTAATTATAGTTATTTTTAGAATTATCCAACAGATATTAGAAAAATTTTAAACTTTTGTTATTATGTCATGTCAATCAAGTCAACCAAATGCAATCACATGATTTCTTATATAAGTTAGATGTGAAAAGACATGCACACACTTATCTATTTTCCACACTTATTTTCATCTCATTGATATTCATCTACAGTTGCAATTTTTTGAAACTAATTTTATTTTGATAAGTTAGTAATATGTGTTGTTAAAAAGTAATATTTATCCAGGCTATTCTACAACTGGAAGCTTATCAACATTTTAACACTTCAACAAGAATTGCATTATGGAAAATTCAACCATGAATGTTTCAAAAATGGAATTGTTTTCTCAAAAATCTGTTGCAATAATAGAATTTAAACAAAGGTATTATCCCTGCTTTGTAAAAACTTTGTTAATTTCACCTTATTTATTCTGTCAAAACTTAGTTTTAAAAAACATAATTTCTAGGATATATGCAAAAACTTTAAAAAGATATTTGATACTAATATATTTTAATCTACTTTTTAATGAACTTTATGCAGCTGTTATATTTAAAGCAAACTATATATTTTTATTGTATTTCAAATATGTTCTCTATTGGTATAATTCCATTTTTATATGGAATGAGGATTATTTAATCTGAATTGCAAGGTCTTTTGAATGATAACAGAATTTTATAAATGCTATATTTTAAAACTAGTATATTTATTGCCATGAAATAATTGAATAATTGAAAGATTTTATTATGCATTTGTTTTATTTATAAAACTTATGTGGCTGAATGCCATAATAAAATATAAAACTCAACTTTGACTCTTTATGAATGACTTTTATTTAGTACACCTTTATTTAAAAAATTAAAATTTATTTATTAATTGCTAATATTTGCAAAACATTAATGTTTTTAATGATGGGTATTAAAAAATAATATCATTATAAAGATGATTTTATTATTTTTTTTGCATTAAATTTGAAGAATGAAATACATCCTTCAACATGTTGACTGCAAGTTATTCAATATTTTTATTTTAAGAAGTTTGATCTAATTTATTGCTATGCTCAATCCTCAAAAATATTAATTTAAGATCTAATCTCCAAAAATATTGATTTAAAATTGCTCCTAATTTATCATGCTCCATTTTCCGGAAACTTGTTTTTCATTATAATTGTCAGTAAATGATAGAATGTGTGTTTCTAAAATAAATTATAAGGCTGTGTATACTATATATTATAATATATAATGTGCAAAACATTTGTTATTTTTCTTGTCCAGTCTGAATGGCTATGTAATATATATGTGTTAGTGATTTCAAATATTTTTTCATATTTTTATGAATTTCTGTGTGTTAATGTAATTTATAATGTTACTTTAATATCCTAAAAAGTCTACAGATATTCAAGAATTCTTTTATTGACTCTATCTGGCACAATGATATGAATATTAAGATGGACTCTCTTTTTTATTTGGTAATGAGTATAAATATTACTTTTAATATTTATTTATTTCAACTGCCATGCATTTATTTTTATGCATTTTTGTATAATTTTATGTGACTTAACAGGTATTTCATAATAAGTTCTCAGAGTATTGCTAGAATAATATTTTAAATGCATTATATTTGTTTCTTTTAAAGCTATTTTTGAATGTGTATAAATGCTGAAAGAATCCAGAAGTTAATGTCTATTTTTATTGTGTAATTATTATGCCACATTTTTTATATTGTTACTTTTATTCTTTTAACCATTTTAGTTATTGTTGTTTAAAGAGATAGCAATATAACCTCTCTCTTATAGTTTATTATATCTTTTGGTGAGTATTTTAGAGATAATAGTATACTCTCCCTTATGTATTATATTTTTAACAGTAAATTTTATTCATTTTTATGATATCAAGCATATAATGCTTTATTTAAGCAAACCCCTTTTCTTCTGATGGTTTATTTTCATTTTTTCTGACTAGTGACACAGTTCTAATTTATTATTGGCTTCATGTATACACACTTTTTTGAGTTCATGCCATCAGCTATTTTTGCCTTTGCCTTCTTGTCCCTTAATGTGGATTTATTAATAGTATATTTATCTAAAACTATGGATAGTGAACTACCATGCCTTTTTCTGGCATTTGATATTTTAAAGGTACTTTAAAATGCCACCCTTACCTTCAGTCACACTCTTGGTTTATCTGAGTGTTGTTTTTGATATATAGTCTTGCAGTTGTGTCTATCTAGCATCTTAAAATGTTAAATCTGATAAAATATTTAATATTAAATTTATAATTGTATATGTGACTAGGTAACATTGTATGCATCTTCTTCAGCATTCATTGCCAACAAAAGATTGGTAAGATTATACTTACTTAAGGTATTGAATATTTTCACCTAAAGACTTTATAATTGGAAGATGATGTTAAAGATGAGAACTTGCTGAAATTATTGAAACCATAGAAGGTTTTGTTAAGCATTGTATATTATAGCTTTTATTTTAAAATTTTAATATATAATTTTTCTTCATATTATTTTTTATTTTATTTTGTTTATTCAGGAAAATTATTTTAATAATTTTGTACACCATAAAAGATAAAACAACTTGATATTTGTCTACTTAAATGTTAATAATATTCATAAATATTATTTTTATTATTAATTCATGTTTATTTGTATTTATCATCATCCACATCTTTCAGAATCTCTTAATATTTACCACACAATTATATTTGTTTATATACAATGGGAGTGTGTGAAAATAAAGAATTTGGCATTAAAGTCATTTTATTTAAATTGCATTTGTGATGTTAAGATAACACCAAGAAAAAGTTTATTTTATTTAATGAAAATAATAAAATCATTTACTTATTTAGTATAAGATGATTACTTTAGTCAATTTCATTTATTCTTGATAAAGTTGGAAGATCACTTGATTTTAATCATCATTAACTAAAATAATGATATTGCTTAGATTTTATTTAATAGAAGATTATTAACAAACCTATTGGTGTGATATCTTGGGTAGCCACAAAATCCCTTTTTTACTTGTGATATTATGAATGTCATCCTAGTTTACTATCATTATTTTTAATTTCATGTTTAATGTTAATTATAAATTTTATTATGGTTTAGTTCAATGTGATATTATCTTAAGGGTAAGATTGTATTTTGCTGATATTATTGTTTTACTAGGATCACATTCTTGCTAGGTTTTCAAGAAATAAAAAAAGAACAAAATTAATTATTATGAGATTATCCATCATAAGATCCCTGAAATTTATTTATTTATAAGATTATTTGAGAAAGAATTGGTATAATTTAAGCTCAAATCATTTTAAGAAAGAGCTATGTAGGAAAAATAAAATAAGACGTGTTAATTTAATAGAAAAATGGTACATTAAGTCTGTTCACTGTAGAAAAATAATCATGATAATTTCATGATTTGGTGATATTTTAAGAATGTGTTGATGAAAAAAGATTTGAAAGTGACAGAACCCTTTGTGTCATTGCTTCAAATATTAAGAATTATTAGATTTTAAAAGAGAGAGTATAAGAATTCTCCTCTTAATTAGTTGTGTTTTTGCATTTGTCCTATTAATGCTTATTGTTTTATTGCATATATGCACTTGAACTATCCCATGTTTATTATTCTTATCAGCCTACACTCTTGAATTACTATTGTTAGCTATTATTTTAATATAGCCTCTATGTTCTTATATTATAACCCTGAGTTGCCATTTTTTGCTTTTCATTTATTACTCAGCTCATTCCTCATTGGTTACAATTTTGGCTTTTCAATCTATGATGGTTTCGAATGATTGACCTTTGTTTGATAGTTATATATTCACTTTAATCTTGATTACAATATATATATATGTATTACCAATGGTTTATTATAAAATGAGTAGTGTATATATATAATCTAACTCATAAATCATTAATTATTTCAGCAGCATTAACTGTATCAAATCAAAACTTAGTTTGACACAGGCAGATTACTGGAATAATTAAGGTCAAGTGAATTCATGTTTTTTATATTTGAGTTTTATTACACCGATTTAATTTGTATATATTTACATATATTAACTATTACATCATTACATCTGATTGACTGTCATATAAGCATTCTAAAAGCGCATGCGAGAGGGTTTCAGCCTTTCACTTTAATTACTAACTGCTTGCGTTTAATAAAAATAATATTTATATACTAATTATTGTAATCAGAAAATTGTAATTATTTTTTATATTTCATTTAAATATATTTTCTTCTTAAAATTTTTATTCAAATTATTGCATATATATAAATTTAAATTTTAAAAGTTTGCTTTATGGCTTATTTTTTACTTTTATAAGAAAAAATAACCAAATGATTTTACCTCTAAAAATTTATAATTTCCGATTTTTCTTCACTATTGATAATAATGTAATATTAAATACGCTTAACGTATATAGTGAAATTAAATTCAACGATTATATTAATATTTCTTAAGGCTAAGCGCTTTCAGAGCTTTCACTCATATTCATAGCCTTTTAACGTAGTAATTTATGCAAATCTATGCAAGCTTATTTATATTGTCCATCTCTTTGAAATGGAAAAGCATGTGTCTCTCCTGTTTATTGCTTTTAAATCTCTTGATATATACCATGCTTCTTTCACCTTCCTTTTGATGTCATTTCTTTCAGTTGTAATTATCCTAGCATTTGCAGGTTCGAATTCATGATTAGCCTCTATCTGGTGGTCCACAAATACTGAGCTGCCTTCGTTTGTTCTTAATACTCTTTTATATAAGTATTTATGCTGAGCCACTCTGTTGTTTATAGTGGCCCGAGTCTCACCATAGTATACTGCACCGCAGTCCGCTCTTCCGATGCCAACCTGTACACAACATGTGGTGTTGATTGTAGGTCAATTTTGTCCTTAGAATTGTTCAAAATCCTGTTGGTGTTTGGAGGGGTTCGAAAACCTACTGTAAATTCATTTTGCAATTTTTTGACCAGTTTTCTAGCAATGTTAGGAATATATGGCAGACATATGCGTTGTTTTTTGTCCTTACTAGGTTTGGTTATGTTTTCATAAAATGTTTTAATTCTTCTGTTGATGGTTATTAAATCATAACCAACCTTCATCAGATCATTAACATATTGGTTAATATTATAAGAAATTCAACTACTGAAGTGACATAATTGAACATGATCCATAGAGCTTCAATCCCAAAGTATTTCCCTTTATCACTGTATCAAAGCATGCAAGAATTAAAATTTTTATTATTTTCATTTTCAAAAACGTAATTATGAACAACAATGTGTGAAAAATATTCCTTTTTATAACGAGAACAAAATCTACAATAAAGTGCACTAAAATTATTTTTTATAATTTAATGGAATTTATCATATCTCATAAATATAAAACAATGAGAATCTATTTAAATCATTTTTATTAAACAGCAGTTTGAATCCTTTTATAACTTGAGTAAAAACTTCTCTAAACAACTTGATTTTCATAAAAAAACATAAAATAATAATAATAAAACAACTTGATTTTATCACGTCTATGATTGATTTAAAAGTTATTTTATTTTGTTGATTTTACAGTAGATGAAATTTATATTTTCATTATTATATTATAATAAAATCAGTTCAGTATTCATTATCTAAGTTTAGTTGTACATGTACTCACTCTTCCTATGAATCCCAGAGTTCCATATAACCTTTCATTATTCACATACGCGTTTAAAAAATATAATTTATATTATTGAGATGCATTTTTGTTTTTATCAGTTAGTGGATATATTTAATTTTCTAATAAGTTTACCTTTAAAATTATTTTATTTATTATCCTAAAATGAAATACTACAAACAGGATAACGCAAGGAATTATCAGGGTAATTTTTGAAACCATGTTTACAATGATCAAAGCTACAGTTTATATATCAATTTATTCTACAATTTTTTTAAGAGGAAAAGTAAATTATCACTAAGTAATTTATGTCTATAAACTTTCAAATAAAAATTATTATCAATCTCAACTCAGTATGAATAAAATTCGGAATCAGAACAAGAATAGTGTTTATTATAATACCGAAAACTATTTTTTTCATTAGATACTTTGCAATGAAAAGCAATTTACAATTACCATAATGATTTGTTTACATTTCAAAAACTAGTAGTTATTAATTTACATATTTGAGATAGTTATGATTCTAATTTTATTTGTATGTGTGAAGTTTATGATTTTAGTTATATATCTATAAAAATACATCTCCTAATAAATAGCATTTAAATAAATAGAAAGACATTTAAAAATCAAGTGCATCATTTAAGTGATATATCGAAGTTAGAATAACAATATGAACATGTAATAGTGGAGTATAATTATATTTACAAAAAATATATATTTGATAATACTAAATTTACAATGTTTTGTAATATCTAAATCATTTAATTATCACTTAATGTGAATTTTCTAACTTTTCATGTTAGTAAGACATCATTAGAAATGAATCTATTTCTAACTCATTAAAAATTCTTATAAGTTTTTTACTGATTATTTTACTATTAATCACTTGATCAAAATGAAACTTAGCTTCTGAGTTTATAATAAATTGAAAGTATGCTAGCCTTTCACATGCGCAATTATGACAGAGACAGCCAATCAGATTTAAAACAGATATCTAATAAATAATCAAGCTTAGACACGAGACAGAGATTTTGATTATTTATTAGATATCTGTTTTAAATCTGATTGGCTGTCTCTGTTATAATTGCGCATGTGAAAGGCTAGCATTCTTTCAATTTATTATCAATTTTAACAACATGCGATTTAGATAAATATTGTTTACTTCTGAGTTTATACAAATAATACAACAAATCTGTAGTTTTATAAGCAATATAGAGATTTAAACACAAAAAAGGTAAATAAATTTAAAGTTGATTGATTGGTTATTTAAAACTAAATTAAATATTTTTAAGAAGTGAATGAAATAGGCAGTATTACAAATTATATCACAATTCTATCCAATAAAACATTATATATTTGTCATAAAAATAATTTGATTATTACCTTGAATAATAGCATAAAAATTCACACACAAACTTACAGAATGTGCTTAATGTTTAAAGATATCAAATTTGTTGTGGATAAATAAATCTTTTAATAATCATAAAAATAAAAAGATTTTAGTCATAATGTGTTATTGAACCATGAAACATCATATGATCACCATTCTTTATGCTAACTCAAGTTGTTAACACAGAGAAAAACCTCTTCATACAGTAATGTCACTCAGTGCAAGCCAGAGTAATCAATAGATGCAAGAAGGTTTGTGCATAAAATTACCTTCTTACATCCATTGATTTCTTGGGCTTGCATTTATGGGAGTTTTGCCTCTGTCTTAAATATATTGTTGATACATTACCTTATAAGCTACTGAAATATTTATAGCACTATATAGATCTGTAAAGCAATGATATTACATTTTAGGGTTGCTTTTATTGATATACTTTATAAAAATAATTATATAAAACTGTAGTTATATATAACAAAGCTTCCTTATTGTTCCTTATATTAAAATTAGCTTAAAAATTTTATTAAATAGACTAATTTCAATCCTAGATAAATAGTTTCCAGAGATGTAATATTGTTTTAGTGAATTAAGTAGTAATATATATATATAATTTTTCTTGACATGAATATGAAAGAAGAATGTTTTGAAATAAGATGTGATTTACATAATGCTCTTACCAATTTAATCTAAACAGATGTCTTTTTCTCAAAAATGTTTGTGATAATATTGGAAAATAGTTATTCATGGAAGTGTATTTGCATTATATAGATGTTGTATGATAGTTTGAGAGCAATTGTTGAAAGAATAAAAAATCTTAGGCATTAGAATTGAAAATTGTTGATAAAGAGGCATATGTACTATTTAATATTATTCTTTTTTTATTTATATTAGTGTCATTTGTAACAGATTGTAAGGTCTATTTTATGAAGCAGGCATTTGGTGAGGAAATTTTTTCATTGGATTAACTAAAAGAAAACATGAACTTTGGGGCTTATAGTTTACTATTTTCTCACAATTGTGCTACTTTTTTCAATTTAATAGATGACTTTTAAAATAATATTCTGAATGCTATTTGTAATAAATTTAGTATATTAATTAATATTGAATAAAGATTGAGATTCTCATTGAACAATATTAGGGGGAAAGATCAATATTTTAGTTTGGATAACTGCATTTTGAGAATGTATTATTATCTTAAACATATTGCAACTTTGTAACTGGAAAGGAAGACTTATGGTTTAAATACAGTACAAATTCTAATGTGCTATTTTTGGGCTTACTAAGATAAGAGATATTTCATCAAACTGATATAAAATGATCTAAATAAGTTAGCAACATAAATGGCAATTACTCTTTTAAATTTATTGTAAGAAAACAATTCATGCATCCATATTATTATAATTATAAACTTATTGGAAGGCGCATTAAAATTAATGTGCATATTCTTTAGATGTTTAAATATGATGAAAGAATATATTGTCATCAGATTGGATATGTGAAATAAGAATAATAATAATTTCTTTAAAAAATATAGTATGATAAAAGAAACCCAGTACAAAGACATTTTAAAAATGCAATATTAAGTAATTACATTGAAAATATATTCAGAAAAATAAAATAGCAGTAGACCAATATAAGTAAACAATGTTTTGAACTAATATTTTTAGAAAAAAAGGTTTCTTCAGAAGAAATTCAAAAAGCATTGCAGGATAATAGAACAAAATTGTAAATGAGCAATTTATGATATACCTAATGTATTTTGGTTTCATACACTTTGTTAAATATTTATTTTAAAATTCACCTTTAATTTATTGCTATTTCTTATGGTTTCTATTTCTCTAAGGTTTTTGAATACTTACTTTTTAATGGCAATAGTGATTATAGGTGATAAATTTAATATTTTGTAGTAAACACTAATATAAATGTTTAAATTATATATTTCATTACCTCGTGCCAATTTATTTTTCATATCCTAAATATTGAAAAATAATATTTTAGTTTAGTTTAATACTGTTTTGATATATGACATAGATCATTCATACACTCTCTAGTTAGATGTGCAATTTTATTTTAGATGAAAACATAGCTGTTAATAATAAAATAATAATAACAAACTTAATTTAAAAAAAAATAAAAATTGTAATATTTTTACTTTCTCTCAATATATTTTATAAAAACTCTGGTGGTTATATAAAGATAAATTTACTCCTTAAAATAAAAAATATAATACCTGATTTCTATATAAGAAAGCTTACATTTTATGTATATTCTGATTGCATAACAGCTGCAATTTTATAAAATATTTTATACCTCTTTCTTATAACATTTTATAAGTAATTATATTTTAGTTACCTGTAATTTTTTAAGAAAATTAGCTAATAAATTATAAAAAATTATAAAATAGAATTGTTTCAAACAGCATGAGAAATAAAGCAGAAATTTACAGAAGTAATATAAATTTTCGTCATTTTATAAATGTATTAGTTATTTTTTTATGAATTATTATATACCATCTTTCATTTAATACGTGTTACCATCGAATTTATTAGATTTGTTAACCTGAGTGTTTATCAATCAATAGTCAGATACAGAAAATTTCTTGCACAAAATCAGAATTTTTTTTTTCAAAATAAACTTTATTTACACTATAAATCAAATATCGAAGGTTATACAGAAATACAAATCTCAATCGAGTATAGTACAAATAGTTAGTCCAGATTTACATAGCATGAACGATTTTCATGTATAATTTACAAAGAAGTGAAACATATTACATTAAATAAGGAAAGGGTAGCAAGATTAACCAAAATGACATTGTATAACACACACACATTACACATTATATAAGCAAAATTTATTTCATATCACAGACAAAAATATTACTTAGATTAGTAATAAAGTAACAAATTATTTAAAATATCTATAAAAGGAATTATTTAATTAAAGAATACATTTTAATATTTTATAAGGTAAATGGCTATAGAAAAGAATTTGCTGTTAATTGAAAGGAAACCTTTGATTTCTCTTAGAGGCATTAAATCAGGAAAAATTATTAATGTTTACTTCATAAGTACTTGTTGTTGCAGCTGTTATTACTTTGTGATTATTCATATAGTATATAAACATGGATTGTCTGATCAACAACATGCATTAACCAGCATGGTGAGTTTATTGAATTTTTACCCCTGAGTTTAAAATCAAAAAACACCATGGTCTTTCTTTTTTTACCTGATAAGGCAAATGAATGTGTGTATCAATAAAAATATTTTTTCTAACAGATATTTACACTCATGACACAAAAATAAATCATGGCTCTTATTCCCAGAGATTGTCAAATCACCAGTCAAGGTAATGGTTGGTGGGCAAAGGTGGTGGGTGCTAAGAATCCCCTAATTGTGGACCCAGGTTGTCATTTGATAATGACTTTTTATTTAGATATGTACAATTGCAGATCACTTTCAACTGAAGGAAAATTGCAAGAATTGGAAGAATGGTCTCATATTAAATTGAACATTATTGGACTTTGGAAGTTAGAAGAAGCAGTGAAAAGACAATTGATTTATAAAGTGGGCATGTACTCTATTACAAAGACACAAATATTGGAAGTACAAGTGGAATAGGATTTATTATAAATAAAAAGTGGAACAATATTGTGAGACCTGAAGGTCTATTGGACAAAGTGGCAAAATTAGTTATACAACTTAATAGCAGATACCAGATGCAGATAATTCAGAGTTATGCCCCAACAAGTACTCATAGAGTAGTAGTAGTAGTAGTAGTAGTAGTAGTAGTAGTAGTAGTAGTAGCAGCAGCAGCAGCAGCAGCAGTAGTAGTAGTAGTAGTAGTAGTAGTAGTAGTAGTAGTAGTAGTATCAGCCACTTGGAGTTTGATCAAATTACCAACACCACTGTGAAATATGAATCGCATATTTGCTGTATGTAAGTGAGAGTTTTGTTGTCATATATGTATTTAATATTGTTACTGTTATTGATTAAATTTTTTTCCTCAGTTTTTCAACATTATTAATGAAAAAAATATTTCATGTATTCATAATAATAATTTTGTTAATAATTTTCAATTCTAAATTGTAGATCAGCTCTCGTAACATGTTTAAAAATTGTATTTTCATACATGTACTTATGATATCAAATAAAGTCCTTTAAAAGTAGTAGTAGTAGTAGTAGTAGTATTAGTAGTAGTAGTAGTAGTAGTAGTAGTAGTAGAAGTAGTAGTAGTAATAGTAGTAGAAGAAGAAGAAGAAGAAGAAGAAGAAGAAGAAGAAGAAGAAGAAGAAGAAGAAGAAGAAGAAGAAGAAGAAGAAGAAGAAGAAGAAGAAGAAGAAGAAGAAGAAGAAGAAGAAGAAGAAGAAGAAGAAGAAGAAGAAGAAGAAGAAGAAGAAGAAGAAGAAGAAGAAGAAGAAGAAGAAGAAGAAGAAGAAGAAGAAGAAGAAGAAGAAGAAGAAGAAGAAGAAGAAGAAGAAGAAGAAGAAGAAGAAGAAGAAGAAGAAGAAGAAGAAGAAGAAGAAGAAGAAGAAGAAGAAGAAGAAGAAGAAGAAGAAGAAGAAGAAGAAGAAGAAGAAGAAGAAGAAGAAGAAGAAGAAGAAGAAGAAGAAGAAGAAGAAGAAGAAGAAGAAGAAGAAGAAGAAGAAGAAGAAGAAGAAGAAGAAGAAGAAGAAGAAGAAGAAGAAGAAGAAGAAGAAGAAGAAGAAGAAGAAGAAGAAGAAGAAGAAGAAGAAGAAGAAGAAGAAGAAGAAGAAGAAGAAGAAGAAGAAGAAGAAGAAGAAGAAGAAGAAGAAGAAGAAGAAGAAGAAGAAGAAGAAGAAGAAGAAGAAGAAGAAGAAGAAGAAGAAGAAGAAGAAGAAGAAGAAGAAGAAGAAGAAGAAGAAGAAGAAGAAGAAGAAGAAGAAGAAGAAGAAGAAGAAGAAGAAGAAGAAGAAGAAGAAGAAGAAGAAGAAGAAGAAGAAGAAGAAGAAGAAGAAGAAGAAGAAGAAGAATATAGAATACACAAAAGACTTTTGGTCAGACCAATCATTTTAAAATTGTTATGGGAGACTAATGCTAAAATTGCTAAACAATTGAAAGATATGTGTTGTAGGTAAATTTGGTTATGATAATACAAATGAGAGAGGGCATAGACATATGGAGTTTGCAGAAAAATAAAAACTTTATATTATGAAATTCTTTTTTTGAAAAAAATATTAAAAGGAAATGGGCATAAAAGCATCCAAATGAAGATACCATAGAAGTGGATATTTTGACTAACAGAAAATACGTTTCAAGACTGTAATGTTCTCAATAAATTTCTTAGTGTAAGTGATGTAAGATACATGTTAATGCAAAACTCAATAGACAATATTATTAGGAAAACTGATAGTCACAGTTGCTATTCCTGATCTTCACAAATATTCTAATGAATTTAAATTAAAACTTGCAAATCGTTTTCAAATATTAACAAATTTTGAATATGATTCATATTTGAATGAAATTAATAGGAAAATAACTGATACACTTTTAAAAACTGCAGCCAAGATATTTGGTAGAACAAAGCAGAAATTGACCAATAAAATTTTTGTTGAGACTAGAGAATTTAAAGAGAAAAGAATGATTATGAAAATATATAAAAATGTTGCATTAAGAAGTATTGAATATCTTGAATTTTGAAAATTGGTGCAAAAAAGAGTTGATAATAATATAAGAAAAGGTAATTGTGTACTAGCAAGGAAAAAAAGAATAATAGTCTCAAGATTGTAAAAAAACACTTTGATATTGATAGGAAATATATATCTGCAATAAGAAAAAAGATGAACACTATTACTAAAAAGACAGATGATATCATGAAATGGGTAGAAGAATTCTATCAAGAATTGTATAGTAATAAATATCAAGGAAAAGTCCCTTCTACAACCATTATATCTTCTTAATTGCCCCAGGATTTTAAATGAAGATGGGGATATGTAATTAAATTTATAAAAAAGGGGAAATTTTCCAGTAATCAAGGCATTATAATTGATATTTTAAAAGAAGCAGGTTAAGAAATATAAAGATTTTTGGCAAAGTTATATACCAGATGTCTAAATGAACTTGATTGGAAAATATTAATATTAATATTTAAAAAGGTGATAAAGAAGATATCAGAAATTACAGATCTATCAATCTTTTATCAGTTTTATACAAAACATTTTACCTAAATAATTACAACTGATCTATAGAGAACTGTGGATTTCAACAAACCAAGAGAACAAGCTGAATTTAAATGTGGTTTTAGTAAATGGGTCATATTCAAGTACTCAGAGAAGTTATAGAAAGGGTCAATGAAGAGTTGCCACTATGCTTTGGACTTGTATATTGTGAGAAGGCATTTGATTCTATAAGCATTTATTCAGAGATTAAAGCATTGGATCATCAAGGTAAACATTGAGAAGGGTATAAGACAGAATGATTCATATCTCCAAAACTTTTTATAGCAGTGCCATAAAATATATTTTGTGGATTAAAATGGAAATCTAAAGGAATAAGAGTAATTTAAGTCATTTAGATTATGCAGATGATATAATTGTTTCTGCAAATAATAGTTCAGAGCTTCAGGAAATGATGCAAGAGTTAACAGATGAAAATAAAAAGCGTAGGTCTAAAGATAAATGTTAAAAAGAGTAAAATAATGTTCAATGGAATTTCTCAAAAGATGAAAATAAAGATTGATAACAATGAGTTAGAAGAAGTTAGCTACAAATACCTTGGCCAGATTATTACTGCAGATGGAAACATAATGGATGAAATTAATCAAAAAATTAGACTTGGTTGGAGTGCTTTTGTTAGAAATAAATTAATATTAAACGAAAATTTGCCTATGTGGTTGAAAAAGGAAACTTTTTAATAAATGTCTTTTAACAGTTTTTACTTATGGATCTAAGACATGGACACTTAATAGAAGAGCAATATAGAGACTTCAGACAGCTCAAAAAAGTACGGAGAGATGCATGTTAGGAGTAGCAAGTAGAGATAAAAAATGCAATATATGAGTAAAAGAACAAATGGGTGTTATTGACATCATTGAAAGGATTAAAAGATTGAAATGAGTTGGGCTGGACATATTTCTAAAAGAGATGATAATAGAAAGACAACTGAAATATTAAACAAGGGATTATAAAATATCCAGAAAGAGACCACACATAAGATGAATTGATGCAATAAAAAAGTATGTAAGGATTATGTGGAGAAGAGAGGCTAAAGATAAAAAAAGATGGATTGAACATGGAGAGACCTTCATTTGGCAGTGGATTCATAATAGTTGATGATGATTATGTTAAGGTAAACTTCTTATCTATAAATAATAGTATTTTTTATAAAAATGCTCTATATTAATTATGATTAAATCTTAAAATTATTATTTGAGCAAATAATTTCTAATATCCTATTATAATTCACAACTATAGAATCAATTTTCTTATTAATGTATGTTTATTGACTTGTTCAGAAAGTTAGGTGATCCATGAATTAGTTTATATATTCTCAGCATGACATATTTAATAAATGACAACTATTTAGGGACTTATTAATTAAAATAGTTTTATTTGGAAAAGCCAAAAGTCAATGCTTTTGATCCTACTTTATTGTTTCTGAATCATATTATAAATTGTATGTTGATAAGATATATTTTTGTTACAAAATCAACATTTTGTAATGCTTCTTTATTTTATTTTAATTTTTACATCCATCATTCCAATAGGTAACCATTGAAAAGATTTAATAGTATCATGAGAAATACTACAGGATTTTTTTCATTCTCATGGAACTCATGATTAATGATCTGCCTATTCTGATTTGACATTCTTGTTGATAAAGAAGTCAATGGTAAGCTTTTCTTTAGTATTGAGTCCATAACTATGTATTCAAATAAATTATTGCTCATGCTTTAGGTATTGAATTTATTATTCTTCAGTTTTAAAATAGATGCATTAGTCCTATTAGAGGTTCAGGAAATTTGAAGCATTCTTTATAATAATAATCTATATGCATTCTTCATCATCACAAAATGTTCCTTATTTATTTCTATAGAGTGTCATTCTGCAGTCTTAAAATGTTATAATAAGTGATAATGACCTGTGTTTTTGCTTTTATTGATGTTTTGGGGGGAAACGCTGAAAAAGTCAGTATATTATAAAGAGTCAACTTAGAACTAATGAATATAATTGTTTACAGAAAAAAATGCCTTACTTCTGATCAAAATTTTTGCAAAGATTTTAGTATAACCAAAATATGATTTTTTGCTTGTTTATAAAATATTTTTGATTGATTGTTATTTTTAAAAAAAAATACACATGTAATCTTCCAATTTATTTATTTATCTTTTATTTTTAGACATAAAAGTTAACAAACTTGATTGTAATATAATGAAAGAAAATCACAGCATATATTACATTATTATCTGCCAGAACATATATTAAGTTATTATCTGCCAGAGTCAACATGATGTTAAAATAATATTGTAATTATTATAAAGAAAATATATTAAAAAAAACTTTATAGATCTATTATAAATCTGCCTTAATTCATTTACATTAAAAATAAAACAAATAAAAAAACATTTTGTTCATTTTCTGAAAGTGTTTACATTAACTTGGTTGATGATGGGTATAGTCATTGTTTAATTTCAAGTCAGTTTTTAAATATTTAAACAAATGTAATTTTTTTAGAATATTATTCATTCATAAAATCAAATTACAAAGAAATCAAGTCCAACTGATTGAGTTTTAGTATAAAAATGATTTTATGGTGAAGATGAGCATTTTCAAAAACTCTTGCCAAGTGGAATGAAAGAAAATGTCAAATTGTGAACAGTTAATAGCATCATATTTTAAATATAACCATCTTTTTTCCATCTTCTTTTTTGGTTATTCATGTTTCAGCATCATAAGCAGAAATTCTATTTTAATTTAGTAATTATTAACATGTTTCAAAATCTACATTATTTTTTCTAACATTTAACATTATTTTTTTCTAATATTTTAATTCTTTTACATGCTTCTGGATTAAAATGACTATTCTTGTTTTTAGTGTAACTCAAGTTTTTCACTTTATCTAATAATTCAAAGTCTGTGACCAATCTTATATGAAGTATATTAATCATGACTTAGATAATAAAATATTTATTTCAAACCAATGATACATGGTTCATTTGATGGTTTAACCATTATTTTTGTTATTTTCTTTTATCAACCTCTAAGATAAGAGAATTACAAAGATTTTAATATTTCATAATATATATAGCAATATATTGTAAAATTTCATGATTGTTAATGGATAGAATAAAGTTAATGGATAAAAAGTGATTAATGAAAGACCTTCATGCTTTTATTACAAGATGATTCAGATTGCCCTATATAAATAAATTTAGGTACAAAGATAACATGGCTACTCTTATCTACAAAATCTCTATCTTGTGCTTTGGTTTGAGAATATTTTTTTTACACTCAACAAGTTACAGTGCCTAGAAAATTAAATAGACAGTTAAATAATAATTACTGTATTTTGTGAGGAAATCAGACTGTCAAGGTAAATTTTGTTCTTGTTTGTTTATTTTTAAGAGAATTTTTATTTTCATTAACATGTATATAGATTCTATAGTATTTATTACTAAAATAAATAAATATTCAAATATAACTGCAGCCATTCAGAAATTCAATCATACTTTTCAGATATCTGCTGCTTTTTATGGGAGTGTGAGATATTTAAATAAAATGACTCTTCAAGTTAAAAAGTTTACCAAACCCTGATCTGGAACTTTCAAATATATCTGTATAAACAGATTATATTCAGTTTTTTTAAAAAAAACACACCTTATTCATAATCAAGACAAGTTAGTTATATTTTTTACAATGAAAGTTTTATCAGTATTTTATGCAAATAAAAAAATCCCATTATTAGGAATAGATTGCCATATGGTGAAATACCAATGACTATACACATGTAGTTGGAAGGCAGACTCATCACAATATATGAAAAAAATGAAAGGCATCTTGAAAATTTATTTTTATTTCTTCGGGGCTTTTTTATTTATATAATTTAAGAATGTCAGGTAAAGCGGGATTTAAAGTATATTTTAAATAAATATATAAATTAAAACTGTATCCTAATATATAATTATTCATTACTGAATTATATATAATAGTTTATATTCCCACTTAATATTTTAAAATTCTGCAACTGTATACAACTTTTAAAACTATTTTTATTTAATAACAAAACATTATGGTAAAAATTATAAATGATTCTTTAAATATATATATATACATTTAGCAAAACACGAAGTAAACACAAATTATTTTATTATTAAAGTATGGTAAAACATGTTTTTTATGAAAAATTTAAAATTTAAAATGAATCCCAAAAAAATCAATATTGTGTCAGATACAATTTATAAGAGCTATTAATAATATTTAAATACGAAGAAAAGAGCAAACAGATGTTTCTAATTTGGTAAAATAACAAACTGTTATTGACAACATGTGATACATTTAACTCCAGCTGAGTACCATAATGACAATCATACACAAAGTAGTTGCTTCAAATCAACTAATGTAAAAAGCTCTAAAAAATTAAATTAAGTACAAATTCTACTCACTATATATATAAAACAAATCATTACTTATAGTAAATCTTTACTTATTTTTATATTAATTTTTGTTGAGATACAAAAAGCAAACACAACTTATTTGATGATAATGCTACGATGAATGCAATCTGCAATGCAAATAGTATATATTAATATATAAAATTAACGTTATCAAATGGAAAACATATTTCACCTTGTTAAATTCTGGTCAAACACAGAAAATTACGATAAATTATAATAATTTTCTTTTCATTTATCCACAATGCCCTTTGCTAAATGTTTCCAAAAACTTACTTATGCTATCTATCTATTTACCTATCTATCTATATATTTATCTACCTATCTATCTTTACACCCACTTCTTCATCTATCTATTCTTTTATTCATCTATTCATTCATTTATTTATCTATCTATGGCTGCAAAAAGGATTTTATTATTATCTGAAATAAGTTCCTCTAATTTCTTGTTGACACCTCGAAAAATCAGGTCAAGTTAATTTGTTTATTTCCAGCTCATAGCTTCTTGTCATTGAGGGTATTGTTATTAGGTGATCATTGGCATCAATCAGTATGGCGAGTTTATGACCTTTTACTTCTGATTTTAAGAAATCACAGTCTTTCTTCTTGGTGCCTAATATTTTTTAATAGATTCCTTGAAAGCAAGATAAGAGGGTATAGAAATGACTTTTAGATTTTGTTATAGACATTCACAATCATGATTGACAATAATAAGTTATGGACTTTTTTCACAGAGATTGTAAAGATGTCAATCAAGACAGCAATTGGTAGTTGAAGGCAAAGGGTGCTAACGGCACTGTGTTTGCAGATCCAAGCTGTCATTCAAAGATTATCCGTCATTCAGATATGTACAACTGCACATCATTTTCAATTGAAAGAAGATTATATAAATTGAAAGAAAAATTGTCTAACATAAATAGGTAAAAAAAGTATTAATTCAAAAAGTAGATATGCATTCTATATTGGAAAGAAAAATAAAGTTGTATTCATTATAAATAACAAGTGATTGTGAAAATTAATGGCATATCAAAAAGAATAGCAAAATTATTTACAAAAATTAATGAAAGATTTTTAATAAATAGAGGACTGCTATGGAAGTCTTTATTTCTAGAATTGGTATACAACTAAAAGGTACAGACTTGTGGAGTTCAGGGGAAAATAACCATATATAATAAATTTCTTTCTTTGGAAAAAAAATACTAAATTAAAATGTACATGGAATTATGCAAATAAATGTATAGGATAATGTCATTAAAATATTTAAAACAAGAGATGATCATTGATCAGTGAAATGTAAGATATTTGTTAACACAAAATGTTTTGAGACAAAAATTATTAAGAAAGACATTATTAACAATTGATATTTTTAACTTTCAGAAACTTTCCAAAGAATTTAGACTAGAAAAATTCGACTAAGAAGAATTGAATATAAAGACTTTTGTAAAATTGTAAAAAATGAGTAAATAATGATATAAAAAATTATAATTATAAATTAACAAGTAAAGCTATAAAAGAGAATAAAAATCTTAGAAGTATAAAACAGCATCTTAGTATCAGAAATAAGAAATGGAATTATTGCTAAAAAGAGATAAGATCATAAAATATGGCAAAGAATTCTATAAAAAAGTAGTTATTCTCTATAATTGCTACATCTTTTGAATTGAAAATCTATAAAAAGAGAAAGCTCTAGGAATTAATTATTATTAATATTTTAAAAGTAGGTGAAGAAATTGAAAGATTGTTAACAAACTGTATATGAAATGTCTACATGATAAACAGATACCAGATGTTTGAAAAAAATGCTTAAGTAATACTGATACTTAAAAAAGGTGATAATGAAAATATTAGAAATTAAAGACCTGTTATTTTCTCTCTACTAAGATTTTTAGAATCCTCTTCTATCATGAATTTGGAATTACAATCAGTTAAAAAAATAGCAGGTGTAGCACAATGGATTATTCTATACAACTTTTGAGAAAAGTTATAGAAAAAATTAGAGGTAATGGATTGCCAATATTGTTTAGATTTGCAGATTATAAAAATGCATTTGATTATATAAGCATTTCATTATTGATTAAAGCAGTTGTCAAAACTCAAAATATTATCACATTCTAAAGAATATTTATCAAACTGCAACAAGAATAATAAGATTAAATGGTACCAATAACAAATTAACAATGATAAGGGCATATGATAGGCTAATTTAAATTTATGAGTTAATTTAGAAAATTATAGAAAATAAAGATAAATATAAATCATGTGAGTCATCTAGATTTTGCAGATAATGCAATTGTTTTTGAAAATAATACTTTACAACTTCAGTAAATGTTAAGATGGTAGAACTAAGTATAAGTACTAAAAACATTATAGCAATGTTTGATGGACTTTCTAAGAAGAAGAAAATAAAAATCAATGATCATGAATTAGAAGAATTTAATAACTCCAAATATCTTAGTCATAATTTAATAGAGATGGAAACATAATAAAATAAATTAATTACAGAATTAAAAATAACTTAGTATTAATAGAAAACATGCCTACGTATTTGAAAAGAAAGTTTTTTGTATATGTGTTTTATCAGTTCTTATTTATGAATCTGAGTTTTGGACACTTAATAGAAAACAATGTAGAGACATTATATAAACCATTAAAATATGTAAAGTTGTATCTTAGGAGTAACAAAAACAGATTGAAAATGAAGAATGGGTGAGAAAACCAATAGGTATTATGGTAACATTGGAAAAATTTAAGTGATTGAAATTGAGTTGAGGTAGAGATGTAGATAGACAGTTGAAATTTTATATTGAAGCCTAATAGAATATAAATAAAAAAAATCACAAGTGATATGAGTAGATGAAATAAAAATCTTTAAAAGTTTGATGTGAAGGTGAAAACTATCGACTGCTAAAATCCTACAATGCATTGATAATGGTAGAAAATAATATATATAATGTGGGTCCATATTTATCTAGAAATAATAATGGAAGGTGAGTAAATATCACATGTACACTGAAGTTAGAGAAGAGAAGATAGTGGTAGAAATACTTATAACTCTATGAAGTAAATGCAAGCAACAACAAAAATACTAACTGCACATGAATAGAGAGATTTATATTCTTCAGAGAAATAATTAATCTCATATTCTATTGAGTACTATCTGATTTGCATTATTCTGGGATATGTAAATCATTTTTATGCCTCCATCTCTCCTATTATCATACTTAAAATCTAGCTAAGTAAATATTTCCATCACATATAAATAAATATAGGATTTCACATATCAATCTCCTGCATGTAAATATAATTATGCTTTGTGTTGTTTGGGGGTTCTTTTTTCATCCTCATATCTGTGCACTAGACCATTACTATTAGCCAACTTTCAGCTGATAGACAGTTTCTAAAACATGTCTGTAGTGATAATAAAGTTTAAAAATCTATTAAAAATAACATTTTTTTAACATAATTGTACACTATTTATAACAAATGATCATATTTTCTTTCATTAACATTATCAGAATATTTTTACAAAGATTTTGAGTTGTGAATTATTTAATTGTTATTGTTAAAATGAATCTAAATAATTTATAAATAATAAGCTTAATTCATAACTGATATTGTTTTTACAAACTTATGCCAAGTATTTACTGAACTCTATAATTAAATAATGTGTATTTTGTTGGTGTATTCAAATTTGCATGTGTGTGTTTAGTTATTAGTAATTTTGATATAAATATAATATTCTCATTCATAATAGCAATCATGTATAGAAAAAATAATAAGAACAGTAAATAAAACAATGTGTGAGAGTATTAATATAAGTCTAATGTAATTGGAAACATTAAAAAAAAAATTCCAAAAATGATAATAGAACAAAAATCATTATTTGACTAACCTGGTCTTTTTTATGCAGAACAAATACAAAATATATTGGTTGGCTACAACACAAGTTAGACCAGGATTGCAAAATATAGGCCATTTTTATCTCACTAAACTCTTGGTGCAATAAGCAATGGTGAAACGATTTTTAGTTTATAATTTAACAATAAATTTGTTAAACAAATATTTAATAATTTTATAATGCAATGTGAAACTGAGTTGCTTTGTATATTGGCATCTGAATATTCTGGTCTCTATGGCAATATAACATGAATGAGATTTGCAGGATATATTGATTTTATTGTTTTCTGTTTAATAACTTTGGCCAAGAGTTATTTTGCAGATCAATCCTTTGTTCTCTGATCAATGCTTATTAGCAATGTGGCCTTCCTTCAAAAAAAAAGAAAAGATCATCTTTAAAGAATATTAAATTAATACTACAGTGGTAAATACATAATATAGCTCAAAATAAGTCCATGCTAAGAAATAAATAAGTATACTTAAGCAAATATATGAGAGTTTAAATTACTTGATATTCTTAATGCAAAGTTGAAGCATTTATATTTATCCATGAAGAAATGATCTCACACTATTTCATGTTATTTGGTTGTACTAACTTATTAGTATATAATAAGAAAGTTAGTGATAATAATTAATACTGAAAATATTGCTATTAACTTATACACACTTTTATATATATATATATATAGTTAATTATTTCAATATATATTCCTTTTAAATCAATTTATTTAAATGGATAAAATTGGATTGGATAATAAGATTAAAATATCTTTCACCTAATATTAAATATACTATTCATAAATCTTTGTTGTTTATAATTATTTGTAGACATCCAAAAGATTAAAATATTAATAGTAAATAGTATTTTCAATATTAGCAATAATAAATTCTTCTTAACCTGCTGTTTTAATAAAAAAAAAAATTGTAATAATACTTTATCATTTAATAATTTACAATAATAGACTTTCAAAATTGTATTTCAGAAAGTAGTTGGTTAAAAATAAATAGTAAAACTTATACATGGTAAAAAAGCAGTAATATAATAAAAGACTATCAGGGCAAACACATTTTTTTCTTAGTAAACTATGGAAGTTATTAAGGATACTAGAATCTTTTATTATAATCCTGAAAAATTGTGATGATGGTATTTTAGTTGTATTTATATATTAGACTATTTTCATCTTCTAATATTAAGTATTTAATATCTTTAGAAAAAAAATTATTTTATTTAAATCTTCCAATTACATTCACCTGTTAGTAATAGCACAAAGGTTAGTATATGCACAATACTTTGAGAGGTATTATTCTTCTCTCTTCTTCAGGTGTTGTTAACCTTATCAATAACAGTACTGGTATGGGAATTGAACCTGGACTCTTAGATTTTTTTAAAGTAACACTCTGACAAACTGAGCCATTATGCCAAAGGCAACAATCAGTACAAATTTTACATACTTATCTATGAGGTTCTTTATGATTTCTCTATTTTTTCTAAGAGAAAATTTGATTAATGGTTTCCAATAATTATATATAGTCACACTAGGTTGACTTATGGGATTATTTACTATTGTCATGTGAACAGCTTCTTCACCATATAATATTTATAGTCACACTAGGTTGATTTACAGAGTTATTTGCCATTGTCATGTTCTTTGAAGAAGCTGCTCACACAACAATGGTAAATAACCCTATAAGTCAATCTAGTGTGACTATACATAATGTTATGAAATTTCTACTGACTGTTGCCTTTGGCAGGATGACTAAGTTAATTAGAGAGTTATCTTAAAATTCAATATTCAAGAATCTAAGGGTCCAGATTCAATTCTCATGCTAATACTGTCAGTGGACAGACCAGCAACAAATGAAGATAGGAGAATAATACATCTTGAAATGTTGTGCATATATTAACCTGTATGCATTACTTACAGTTGTATGTAATTGAAAGAGTTATTTTTCTAAAGATATTCAATACTTAATATTAGATGATGGACACAGTTGAATATATAAATTCAACTAGAATCTTTTATCTTTCTCTTATCATTATAATCAAAAAGTATGATAAATTAATAAACTATAATTGGGACATCATATTGCTATCAACAGCATCAAGTTAAATGAATTCAAAACTTATAATCATAGATAAATCAACCTGGTAGGCTTGCTAAATAAATCATATATGAACACTGAATATGTTATTCATTGAATCACTGTTGATGTTGAAATCTTGATTTAAAATTAACATATTTCCCGATACCATAAACATGTCACATAAAAGTAGTCAGATTTTGAACTAAACAAGGCAGTATCATTCACTATTTAATACAAAACAGATTCAGAAGACAGCTAAGTGTTAATCATACAAGCAAATCAAAATATAAATCAATAAACACCACATACACAAACACAAAACATTTCCAAAATCAGAAAGCAGATTATTAGAACTTGCATACTTTTACCAAGACAGAAAATATTTAATTTACTTAACATATTATTTTTATACTCATATAAATGAAATATTTATTTTATATAGTGCTATGTTTATAAATTGTAATATTAATAATCAGCACTGAGCTCATGCACATGTGCTTTGTAGATTTTTAACTATAAATAAATACTCTCACTTTAAAACACAAGATAAAGTCTTTGTGAAAAGATAGAATGAATCCATCTATCTTTTCGACCCATATAAATTATTTATTCTTTCAAACAATCTGCTAGCAGACTAAAGTTAAATACATTCACAATTAATCACAGTAGAACTCATTCTCATATTCTGATATATATTTTATTAGCAAACAAGGCAAATATTCTGAAATTCATTTTCATTGATAGTTTAGTAATTACAATTTTTTTTCATTATCAACTCTAATAATTATCAGCTATTCACGTGTTAACAGCATAGTAATCAAAGCTATCATAACATGGTTACACAGTGATATATATATTAACTTAAACCTCAATACATTATGATAATCAACATTATAATAACCTACTTGTGGTATATATCCTGCACACACAATGTCAATGATTGATTGCAAATAATAATTAATGGGTATAAAACTATATAAAATAAAATAAAAACTTTAATATAAATTTTAAACATGACAAGTTACATTAACAAAAATTTTTATTGATTGAATTCAGAGATCTTTAGCAAAAAAAAATTATCTAGAGACAAGATTGTAAATTTTTTGCTAGTAAATTTTTTGCTAGCCAGTAAAAAATCTGAAGCAATTTCCTTTTAATTTTTGAAACATAATAGTGCTTAAAAATACACTTGTTAACAACAAACTGTTTTTTTTAATAAACATACTGCATCACTAGTGACCATGTTCCTAATATGAACTCTCTACATTTTATGGGTATAATGCATAGTTTTAAAACACTTCTAGTGTTCTTTATCATTTCAAATTGGTAAGAATGCTTTCTATTTTATTTTATTTAATAATAGATTTGAATTTAATACAATAAATATTTATTTTAAACTCACCATTACAACTAATTATTTACAATTTGCAGAGGTCTGTTTAACATATACTTAGTATAAGGAAAAATACCTTCAGTATTCACAGCAGAAATTATATGGAGTTGATGAAATGAGAAGTATAGTATGCTATATATAAAGGCAATAACACAGTATATATTCTATGTTCTGAGACAGTGAAATGCAGAATGTTATAAGTTAAAAGAAATAGAAATGTTTTGTAAATTACTTTATACATTAAGAAAAGGTAACAAAAAATGTAGCTTGTGTAATTAAAAATACAAATATTTAGTCAACAACCATAATAAATTATGTTAGCAGTGAATCAAATTTAATCATTGGCATATTTTATTGTCTCGGATGCAATTGGAAAATGTAAAAAATCAGGGATTGTAAATATTTGCGGGAAAACTATCTTTAAAAGGCATTCCATATAATTTTTATGGATTTTAAAATAAAGGAAATACCCAAAAAATACAAGTTATGCCTCTGACTAGAAACATTTGAAAAGACAAAATCTTAATAGTGCCTAGATTAGTAAACTGCTATAATTAGTTGTGTGGTTGGCAATTTTTAGTCATTATTGTGTTGAGAATCATATAAGGAAGAATTGTATAGCTATTTAATATCATTAGTGATTAAAAACATGTGGATATTTCACATCAATTATAAATATACTTTCTAAAAACAAAAATAGATTCAGTTAATGCCATATGAAGATTCTAATGTAATTGGAAAATAGCTTTTTATTACATTATACCAGAACAGATTTTTTTTTTGTGTTCAAAAACATGTTTCAGTGGCTGACGTACCTTATGAATATGATAATAAAATTAGTAAATTTAATATCTGCAAATGTTTTAAATAAATGAAAATGTAATGTTTTGTTAACTGAACTAAGCTGATAAACTGTGGTTTACTTATGTATAACAATATCTTCTATGGTAATATAGGAATTTATTTCAAAAATTTCACTAATATTTGAATAAAGGTAAACTTTTGTTTTATTTTTGTATAATTAGAGTGGAATTAAAATTATAAAAAAAATTATGTTGGATGGAACTCAAATTTACTGTATTCTGCAGATTTGTTCTTACATTTAAACTGAGTTAAATGTTATATTGCAAAATATTAACAAGATTGTTACTATTATGTATGCTTTAATTTAAGAATTTCAAGCAAAATTATAAATATTTCATCCAACATTGTTTTTGGTAGCTTAAAATATGTTTTAAATATAAAAAATTATTGGAAAACCTGAAATTCTGAAAAACAAATCAAGTTAAACTAACAGCAGAAATTTCAGAATTATTTATTTGATAATTAATTCATTTCATGGATATTTACAAAATTCAAACAACATATAAAACATTGAAATTTATTTTATATCAAAATAAAATTGGATGAATAAATTTAAAATTGAATTTTTTTAAGTTGATGAAGCTGAAAATCATTAAAATTGAATGCCTTACATATTTAGTACAATCGTAGAATGTCATATTGTGCAGCACAAAGTCATCAATTTCAGGTTTGATATTTTCAGCAGTGAGATTTTTTTATAAACCTCTGAGCAATAAAGCCATTTCATTAATGATTTTATTTTTTTATTAAAATTCAATTAATAGATTTTTAATTCCAATTCTATATAAAAATATAAAAATATTAATTTGATAAATAATTTGAAAAAGCTTGAACATGATCAACTGATTATGGGATCCTCAGGAAAAATGCAGAAAAGGAAATAAATAAGTGAATATTTAAAAAGTCATATCTGAAAACTTTAATTATTTAAAAAAACTATAAATGAATGTTTTGATAGTTTTCTCCTCTATATAAAAGTATATGCATATATTTTCAGAAATAAAAAATACTGTCGGGATTACATTGATAAACGAATCTAGTTCACATATGTTATTCAAACTACCTAAATATGAATATGTTATAAAATATTTGCTGTACCATATTCAACAACAAAATCACATTAATAAATAATTAATATTAAACATTTATTGTTTATTTTATGACATACATTATTATTATATCTCTTAATTTTTTGTGTTAATATCAAAATAAAAATAGGCTATGATTATTACTAATTAATTAGTAAATTAGAAGGCATGATAGCACTTCTGAAAATAATTATATTTTTTTTTGCGTGTGGATAAAAAGGTTTGTCATATCCTTTCCCAAAATATAGATATTGATTTTTATAGATCCTTTTACATCCATTTATATTTAAATTAATTCATTGCAAAAGAAATTTTTTTATTTTTTATTCCAAAAAAGGAATAATATCAAAGAAAACAATTACAAAATTAAGAAAAAATAAAATTATTAAAATTCCTAAATTAATTTTAAAAATGCAAAATTTTCACATACACTTATTTTTCCCAATTGGGAGCAATCATTTTCTTATCTTTTAATAATAGTAATGTTTCAAAAAATGTTAAAACATTTTTAACAACAAATTAAAGAAAATTTAGTTAAAACTGAGTGCCTTCAATACTGAGTAGTATCATAATCATAGGGTTTCATAATCATAGGATTATGTGACTAAAAGAAGTTGAGATCTAGATTTAAAATTACTTTTGAATATTAAATAATAGATTATTATAAAATTGAATATTTATGAGTCGATTTATATACTAATGACAAAAATGGTTGTTACAAGTTACCATTTTTTTTTGGAAAGAGGGGTGCTAGAGATGTTTTTATTGATAGAATGATGATCTTTAGCCATTGACCATGCCTCCTTCACTTTTATCTTTCTATCATGTCTCTCAAAACAAATGATGACAGCAGTAATAAATATTCTGGTATTGGTATTCTAATTCAAATTAACTTTTTTCACTTTTTCCCCCCTCCTAAATTAAAAATTTTATTTGAAATAGTTTCTAACAATTTTTCCGATCTTAAAAGAATTTGTTAAGTTCTTCTCTTAACTGTTATAACGAAAATTATTAATTGAAATGGTAAAAAAATCAAAATTATTCTCCATTACCTTTGACCAAGTAACAAAATTGTAAATCATCCATTTCTGAAACAATGAAAAATATAACTGATAAAATTTAAAGAAGTTATCAAAAAAGAGAGGATATAGTAAGTTTTATTATTATTTTTTTGAGGAACATATATATAAATTATGTGCCGCCATTGTTGCTTCACTATAATTTTCATAGATAGACAACTTCCATATTTGTCCATTCTTTTTTATTTTACAAATAATTTCATATAAATAAAGATACAATAAAAGAGAAATAACCCCCAAGTTGCATTTCGTGCTGAACCAGCACCCATCAGTTGGGCCAGGTTATCATCTCTCATATATATCTTTATTACATGAAGAGTATTTATGTAGAGCAAATTGTCTCATTTTTATTTTTAAGCGTCAATTTACTCCTCTCCCAACTTTTATGTTATCAACTTTTTGATAAACACTTAATGATTATTAACAAATCATTTATTAAATTAGAGATTTTTTCTAGCACAGATATAAACTTTAATCCAAGTTAAAGATTAATATATCTGATTTTCAGCACACACACAGCTATTTACTTTCTCTTTTTCTCATGCGTAATATCTTTTTTCATAACAGAAATGTTCTGTTTTTTTTTTTAAAGATATTTTGTTAGTAATATTAATTTGTGCATATAATGTAATCTTTAAATGAAAGTAGATTAGTTGTGTGTTATAGGCATATTTAGTTTCAAAAATAAGTTTACTTATAAATGGAAGAATATCATTTGATTACTCTTTGTGGGCCTAAAAAAGCAAGCACAGCAAATTCATAATATTCATACCATCTGTTTTTGTCAGTAAATCTCTTATTACTATGTATTATTCATATTGTCAAAAAAATATGGATAAACTACTTACCAATGAACGATTAGTCAATGTGAGTTTATTGGCTTATGTTTCTGACTTCAAAATCAAGATATTGTTTCTCTTCCTAATTACCTGTTAATTCTTAACTAGAATATTAAATGATGGTTTTTCAATGCATGTTAAATGCTTGTATAAAAGATTTTTTCACATTTACAATCATATCAAACAAAAATAAATTTTTATTTTTATTTTTAGGAGGTTGTAAAGTAATATCAACCATTGGAGCCAAGATAGAAAATGTTAAAACTCTCCTTATTGTGAATCATGCAGTGAGCTTTTTTTTAGCAACCTACAAACTCAGATCAATTTTTCAAGAGAAGAAATATGACAAGAATTGGAAAAAGAACTGTCTAATATTAAATAAGACATTGTTGAAATTTGTAAAGGTAGAAAAAAAGTTGAAGAGATAATTCATTTGAAAAATGAACATATACTTTATTATAAGAACAAAATTTTGGAAGCACAAATAAGTATATTGTAGAAATTTTTAGCATATCATTATGGCAAGATTATTTATTTAACTGAATGGAAGATAAATGTAAATATTCAAGTTTATGTCCTAATATTTTTCATTGTGATAAAAAAATAGAGAATATGTATATAGATGTATAAAATGCTTTTGACCTGACTAAACAACATTTTAAAATTGGCATGAGAGACTTTACAGCTAGAATTAAAAAATAATTGAAAGATCAAATTTCTAAGGGTAAATTTATATTGTAAAAAAATAAAAGAAGACACAGTCTTGTGGAATTTTTAGAAAAAATATTCATTATGATTTTTTTGGGTGAGAAAAATTCTAAATGGAAATGGATATGAAACTACCCCAATAAAGATTTAGCAGAATTGGATATCTTTGACTAATAGAAATTTTGTGTTTCATGATTTGAAATATTTTTAATAAATTTGGTGATGTGATCATTGATTAATTGATGGTATGAGATGTGCAACACATATTAATGCAAAATTAAAGAGATGAAAACTACAAAATGATAATGTTAAAAGTTTCTAAACTTCAAAAATGCACCAATGAATTTACTTTAAAACTTACTAATCATTTAAAAATATTGAACAAACTTTAAAAATGATTCAAGTGAGATCAGTAAGAATTCACCAGTAAATGTTTAACTGAGATAAGACAATTTATAAAGAAAATAAACAATTATGAACTTATTTTAAATGACTCATTAAAAAGAAATGAATACTGTATTTATAGTTTTATAAAATAATATAAAAGGGGCTGATAATGGTAGAAGAAACTATAACAGTGAATAAACAAGGAAAGCTGTAAAAGAAGTATAAAAGATGAAAGCCACTAAACATCACATGATCATCATCTCTTATGCTAGCACATAATTGTTATTAAACATGCAAAACTTTCTATACAGTAGTATCATCCTCTGCCAACCACAGTAATCAATGGATGCCAGAAGGTTTGTGAATAAAATCCCCATCTAGGTGCAGTGCTCTCAGATACAAGGCTCCTCACTGATGAAGGCCACAAGATAGAAACTAGTCTGGGGATATTGGATGAGTAGGCACTAGATGGGGATTTTATTTTTGATCCTAAAATCTAGGGGCAGTGCTCTCAGATCCAAGGCTCCTCACTGATGAAGGTTACAAGCCAGAAACTAGTCTGGGGATATTGGATGAGTAGGCACTAGATGGGGATTTTATGCACAACTCTTCTGGCATCCATTGATTACTGTGATTGGCATAAGATGGCACTACTGTATGGAGAGTTTTGCCTGTTTAATAAAAGATGAAACTATTACTAAAAAGGAAAACAATATTATAAACTGGATGAAAGAGTTATGTATTTAAAAATGACAAAACCACTACAGTTACTATTACTTTTTGTGAAATTTTAAACTAAATTAAATGAAGATATCAGTCTATCAATTAAAACAATGAACAAAGAAAAAAATCTTCAAAAAATAATGAAATTATTGCTGATATCTTAAAAGAAGTAGCTGAAAAAAAAAATTGTTGGAATAGCTTTATAAAAAGATGAACAAATGATAAAAATGAACCAAATGATTGGTAGAATGCAGTAATAATGTTGACACTTAATAACAAATCTATAAATGATTTATTAGCTCTATACTAAATCTTTATTAAAATGAGTGATTCATATCAATAAAAAAAGAAGCTGGATTTAAACGTAATTTTAGCACAGATGATCATTTTTGCCATGAGTAAAGCTTTGGACCATCAAGATATAGACCTAGGATATCTTAATTAAGTTGTTAATACCAGTGGGTACATATATAAACTTAATCAAAAGTTTAAACTTGAATGATGTGCTTTTAAAAATAATAATATTAGAAGAAATATGTCTATATGTTTGAAAAAGTATATATTTAACACTCATGAATCTAAGATTTGATACAGTCAACTCAATGAAATGTATATTAGGAGTAACAAGAAGATGTAAAATGCAAAATATTTGGGTCAGAGACAAATAAATATTACTGACTTCATTACTAAATTTAGAGAATAAAATGGAAGTGGCTGGACAAATTACTGAATTCTGAGAGAATGTAAATGAGTTAATAAGAGATGACATGTAAGATAAATGAATGAAATAAAGATGAAAAAGGACACTATAGTGCAAAGAATATGAATTAAATTTGTAGAGGTCTTCATCTTATAGTGGATCAATAATACTTGAAAATAATGTATTACACACATCTTAAAGCAAACACACATTGAACAAGTAAGATTCGTATTCGAATCTTAAGTTTCACCTTTTCTATCGTCTCTCATCCACCACCCTATCCTACCCAAATTTAAACTTTTTTGACATCGAATTGTGTATGTAGCAATATTAAAAATGTATAAATATATGTAAAATCCACGATAAACATGTTTCGATAACAAATTTAAAGCAATAGATAAAAATAATTAATGTAATTTGTATTTTTTAGTATATAAAAATATATAATTTTAACCATTTATTTTAAATTATAAAGTTTGTTATTTATTGCTTTGTTTTACATTTCATTTAATAATAATTTTAGAAATCTGATGGTAATATTTAATTAAAAGTAAAAGTAATCGTATGTTCCCTTTTGTAATAGAAATTTTAAAAGTAACGGTCGGTGAGAGATAATAGATTAATTAAAAAGAAAAATTCTCTAAAATCTAATTACAAAAATGTAAATGTAAAATTAAATGTGAACAATAGAAATGCAGCTTTCTAGATTAATTAAACTTACAAGAATGTGTTGATTATCCTCGGGGCAAATGAGTGGATCCAAAAATAAAATATAACAAAAAGTAAAAAGATAAGATCAAGAAAAGAGAACATTTTGAACTTTCTAAGAACTTTCAGTTAAACTTTAGCTGTGCTCTCGATCAGTTGAGGGTCTCCAGATATATAAATTCATTCACCTATCCCAGTATCTTTGAGTAGAAAGCGCCAAAGACTATTCTCCCTGGAGATGGTCGATCGTATGCTGCGAACCGACACATGTGCCCTCCACAAAATCAACCAAAAGGATCTGCTGCCCCAAACAATCAGAAAGCTGCTGCTGCTGTTAAATAAATAAATCACCTAAATGCTGGAAAGAACTGCTACTTCTGAAATCATGGACAATTTGCTACTGACTGCTGAATTTAAAAACTTCGTATAAACAGGTACCTGTACCCAAAGGCCTAGAGTACTCTAATTTATAATCACACTATAGCTTATTCATTCTCTATGTATAGCTTGTAAAACTAATTTGTAAAACTATGAAATTAATTATTAATTCCTTATGTAAATTTCTCTAATAATCTAGCTTATCTCATTCTATCTTTTCTTGGGTACGTATTTCTAAAATTTACATTTTTACTATCTAATTATAGCATGCTCATACTTTTCTAAATGTAAATCCATGATTGCTTAAAACAGTGGATGCATGTCAAATCCTCATTAATATTTACTTCCATAAATTACTTAATATTTTCATATAAATCGACACGCATTCAATGCTTCATTTATTGTATTGAAGGGGTCTACTACTTATCAAATGACTGATCTATTAGTTATTAATACTCACCCAGATTACCTATTGTTTTATATTTTATTAAGTTTTTAAGTAATAATTATGTAAATTGCATTTCTTTGAGAGTCAAAAACATTCTTTATTAAATGTTGATGATGTAGGGCTGAGTTAGAAAATATATTAAAATCTTAGCAGAATAGTCTGTATATTATACATGTGTTATGTTTTAGAGATGCAATGACCTATTAGAAGCCTTGGATACTCCGGATTCTTTAGGATTTAAATTAATCCCAGTCATCCTACACAAGCGAACAAATAAATGTTCCGTAGGGCTTGTGAAATGTCACACAGACAGGAAGCAATCGTGGCACGAACCACTTGCCCCTGGCTATGCTTATGTGACACCTTATCTCTTTGGGCTTATGGCAAATTCCAGCCCATTGTTCTAAACTCATCCATGGCTTCGCAGTTTCAATATACTGCTACCCTCATATCGCTTTTCTAGACGTACCACGTGTTTCTTCTTATTAACTTTATTATTCAATGTATAACTCCGTCTCTGCATTAGTGACATAACTCACTCTCAAATAAATGTTTGCCCATAGTAATTAGTAAATATCTTTAATTAAATAAATGTATGTCCACCACTATGATTAATCCTACTTTAGACTCTTGCATTGCAAAGGTATAAATCCCCGAAAGCTTGCTCTTGAAATACTTGCTCGAGAATTTTAGGTAGCTAGATTATATCAGCCAAATAAATGTATTTCTCGATAAAATATAACAGTATCGGAAAGATCGCTACTGAGATTTAAATAATCAAATATTATTAGTTAAATGATTTATTACAAAATATTCTAAATAAATAATTTTAAACTATATGTCTGCCTTTACACATTTATTTATTCAACACCCATTCAATATAATATCTCCTTGATTCTGTAAATATGAATGTTTAATATTAATGTTATTATTGGCTAACTCAAAAATAAATTCTTGAATCTCTTGCATCTCCCTGATCATCGTGCCTAAGGAAATATTTACTAATGTAGCATCAGATGAATTGTTTCGTAGATTGTATTGTGGAACCGATAAACTATGTTCAAACTCAGTACTCCAGATGGCTTCACTACCTAGATGGTGCTGCAGTTCTGTGTGGTGGTCGAATTCTGCACTATGTTAACGAACCAGACGAATCTGACCATTACAACACATGTATACATATTCAACCAGAGAAATGTATAGTAAATAACATTTAATTTAAATAACACATTGTAAACAAAGTGCATAGAGAGGCTTCATTGTGTACTGAAGGTGTAAAAGAAAATCATTAATTATTGATATGAACAAAAATGTAGATGAAAGTCAAAATGAGAATAGAATAAAACATTGAAGAATAGTATTTTTCCAGGTAGTCATAGAAAACTAATTTGTGCTTTCAAAAAGGTAAAATATTTTTGAAACTAAAAAGAGTTGGAAAATATTATAACTAAATATGATGTAATGTATTTTAAAATAAAAAAATTGCTTGTTAATTAAATAACTGAAATAACAATTAATTTTAAAACGAAATGATGAAAATGTTTATTGAGTAGACAATAATTCTGTAATAATGCAATATGAAACTGTATAGCAATGATCAAGCAATTTAATTAAAAGCACTTTTAATGTTACTTGCATATTTTGAGAATTGGGATAATTATTCAAATTACTCATTTAATAAAGTAAAGAAGAACAAAATGGTTTTCATGCTAGAGATCCTAGTTTGAAGTCAAAACATTCAAAGGGCTACAACATGTATGTAACTAATTTGGTGTTATAATAAAATGATCCATATTAAAATTAATTAAGAAAGTGATAGATTAGGTTAAATTTGTGTAAGGTAAAAGAATGATGCTATTATTAATAATGTTTTAAATATAATGGAATCAAGCATTTGAAGTTTAAATTTAAATATAACTTGAATAAAATTATTGCATGCATATTGTAAAGCATATTTTAATTATATGAACAAGATGTACACATCATGTATTTATTTAATAAAAAAACAGATAAATATTGATGTACAGACATATATTTATTTATAAACTCATGACATTATTATAGTTAAATAATTAATATTTGTTTAAAATATAATATATATATATATATATTGTAAAAGATCAACAAATCCACCTTTATTTTAAAAGTCATTTTTGATTTTAAAAAAAGATCTCTTTGATTTGATTTTTATATATTGAGTGTTATTATTGTTTATAGTTGTTAGTTATAGTTATTGTTGTTTCGATTTATTATTTTGTTTATTTATTGATGGTACATGACTTTAATTATTATTATTTTTTTTTTAATGGTGAGATTTTAAATGGTAATAATGATATATTCTAATTAATATGTGTGTATATCAATATTATAAATAGGGACATATAAATTGTTAATTATAGAAAAGATTATTTTATTTGTGGTGATTATTAAAAAAAATGCAATGTTATTATTTATGTATATATATTTTTTTAAAAAAGCTATCAAATAAAGTTTCGATATAATATTTTTTATATGATTAATATTATTTTACTTTGAATGTTATTGTTTAAAAAAATATTTCAATAATTGTTATTAGGACAAATCTACAATTGTACATAAGAAAAGAAACAACAACAAAAAAGGCCATTATTAAAAAAACTGAAGGAGAAAAAGCTAATTGTACTTTGTATGTTCAGTATCTTATTTTTCAAAATAATTGGATAAACTACTGGAATTAAGCATATCAATAATGGTGGGGTGAATAGTATATATTGAAGTTCAAGGGTTAACTGCGATCTTCTTTTCTTTATTCTACAATTAAAAGAAACTAAGCAATAACTCAATATATGAATTTCCATCGCGTCTTAAGCTGAAATTTAAGATAGCTATCTAAAAATGTACAATGGTAAATTTAATAATAATTTGGAAGCAACTGGAATTAATCAGCATATTAAATTCAACATTTCAATTTTTAAGGAAAGAAATCTTGGAAAATAAAAATATACATGCATTTGGGAACTGACAATTTTCATTAACGTGATATTTTCTTCAAAATTCAACCTGGTCTAGAATACATTCAAGTATTAAGAAGGAAAAGAAGTAAAATAACAAAATAATTGGATTTTTAACCTTTTAACTGCTAATTATATTATTGGCTGAATGAGGTAAAAATCAAAACTTTTAATTGGCCAATTCACAAACTTAACAAAATCAATTGTCAAAATATATTCATCTTTTACTATTATATTCACTTTAGTTTCATTTGTAAAAACTATATATATATAATTATTCAGGTTATGAAAATAAATGAAAGTTTTTTCAAAAATAAATTGTTATTATTTAAATATATAAATTTTCGCGAGCGGAAAATGTAAAACAAAATCTTACTTACCAATTAAAACATTTTGTTAATGACGTGATTTTCTTTGCCAAGTTTAGTTGTAGAAAAAAGCAAATAATTTTTGTTAAAAATCTTAACTATTTTATTTTATTTTAGCATATTTTATCAAAATAATTTATAATTTGTCAAAAAATACTGTTAAAATGGTCTAAAACATTTATTTATCATTTTCGAAATAAAATAAAAACAGATCGTAACTCTTTACTTTTTCCAGCCATTTTCTTTGTTGCCAAAATTTATTAGCCAATGAGATTTAAGAGGCGGGGTTATTTTTTCTTTGTTTGACATATAAGGTCATTTTATTGATTTTTTACTTATAAAATAATTCAAAAGAGGGCAGTTGGAAGGGCAGATAAACAATTTATCTAGATATAATTGGATAATGTTATCCAGCACATTTTGGTTCCTCAATAATTAGGGCTAGTTTTTTTTTTTATATGTGAAGGGCTTTTATTGTATTTGATCCATAACATTTGGGATAAATGATATCTATTATATTTAGTGTGTAACATGTTAGGTGTGAGTATTTAGATTCACCACATATGTATAAATATAATCCATTACATTTGCCACCCAAGGATTGGGACAATTTTATCTTTCTTCATTTAAATTATATTATCCATTACATTTGTCACTTCTGATTAAGGAAATTGTATACTGTTACAATATATATATATATATATATCCACTCGATCTTATACAACTGATGCACATTACCACATACATGTCAAAAAAATAAATGATCTCCAGTATACATATTTCATTCTGAACTGACACTTATCAGTTGGTCCATGTCCACATATATATAATCAGTGCTTAGTTTATATTAAGATAGCAAATAGTCAAACTTTAATGGACAGACTTCAACATTCTCCACTCTTCAATTTTTCATCAACACACATCATTGTTAATCTGAAGATGGTATATTCAAAGGCCTTGTTTGCCAATTTTTTGTTGTTATACCTGTGGTCATGTATATCAGTTGTATAAGATGGAGTGGATGACTAATGGTGGCTTGAAAATATGGGTTCAAATCCATTCTAGTTATATATATATATATATTTAAGTCGGAAAAATATTTCACATTTGTTTAATATTTTTATTAATAATTATTATTTTGAGTAAAAAGAATTGGCATTAGAAAAAATTATTATTACCAGAATGTAAATTTTAAGTGTGATTCTATTAGAAATCAATTTATGAACTATTCCTCTCTTGATTTATTTTAAATATCTTTTCAAATATGTTGCATAAATTTCTTCATGGTTTCTTTCTTCTGAAAATATGAAAATATATCTGTCATGTACTTTCATTACAAATTCTAAGTTTAAAATTTTCTTACTTGGTTTTAAATTAATACATGAATGCATTTAATACAATTCTACTCTGAATTGACTTTGTTCTTTGTACAACATCCATAGCTTGATTTTATGCTTTACTTTCCTACTATACTACAAGATTAACAATTAAAAGAACAATAATCAAGATTAATTTACTAACTTAAGTAACATTCAATATGATACCAGATTTTACAATCTTAGGTCATATCTATGTATCTAAGAAGTTGAGTTTTATATTGAACTGTTTTTTAAGACTAATGATTAAACTTGATATCCATTCCTATATCAAAAACTAGTAGCAGCATTTATAAAAAAGTACATCTTAAAAACGGATTATTGTAACTCTTGAAATTAATCCACATAAAAATCTGTAAATCATGAGTGCACTTGTAATCCTTACAATCAATATTATGTAATGCGAAGGATTAATAAAGTTTATTGTTGAAACATAAAAATTACAATTGGAATAAAGTTTATTATGCACTAAAAACATAACTTGTCAAAGAAAATTATTAAGTATGTCAGAGAACAAAATACACTCTCAATATATACAATTTCAATTTTGCAAAAGATTGTTTTTCCAGAGAAATGTTTTTTTTTCATAAATTCCATTTATACTATTTAAGAAAATTGCAAGCTAATCTTATCATTCTAATTTATATTATAGAAAGAAAAAAAAATAACAAAAGAAAGAAATTTCCTATTGATTTATTTTGAAAAAGTCACTTAAATATTTAAGTTATTGATAGTATTCATGCATCTATAATATTTTATAATTTTAATAAACTATTCTAATATGTTAATGATTTTAGAAAGTATATCTCAATTTAATAAAATATATTAAGTATATAGAAGTATATTGCTTTTAAAACCTTCTAATAATTTAATATACCTTTTGGAGGTGAGGGTGGGGTGGGTGATGAGAAATATCTTTCTTTTAAATGTAGTTATAAATAATGGTTATAATAGATAGAGTTATATAATAGTTTGTTTTGAATAATCGTTATACTAAAAAGTAAGTTATTAATTTCAGGGGTAAAAGTAATTATGATATTTATTGGTAAAAGTTGTTCATGACGAAATGTGTGTGTGCTTCTAAGATATGGGAATTGAAATCAGTGACAATTAAATCTCATTATCATAAAATAAATTATTGAAATAAGCAAACCTTTTTTATTTTTAAGTTAAATTTAAAAAAATTAAATAATACATTGAAGAGGAAATGCAAATAATTTAAAACAGATGCGTTTCTGTAGATTCAAAATTATAATTTTGTTTATATATGCATCATCTTATTATAAATACAAGAAATAAACACTTCACATTAATTAAATATTATAAACAGCATTTTAATATTGAAACATAGATTTTTTGTTTTGTTAAAAAATAATTTACAAATGTGTGAGTAATATTATAAATATGTAAGGTTAAACATATAAGATAACTGTGTTTATTTATTCTATGTACAAATGGATTTACTTTCAAATGAAAAGTATGGTTACAAATAATAAACTACTCAACCTGTCAATTCAACCTGCATAATTTGGAATATATTAAATAAATGTAATAATACATATCCCAATACAGGTATAACAATATTGTCATGGAAACCTATAAAATATATCCAATAAACAATCCAATTAGTATTACTTTTACCTCCTACTTATGAATATAAAATTGAAGCTAGATATTAACCAAAAACATAATTTCAATAATAAATAAAACCATATTTAGTTATAATTAATTGAAATCAAGATACAAAAAGATATGGAATTTAGTAGTGAGGTTTGACACTTTTATTGCATACATATTCTTTTTGGTGTTTCTTCATTAATAAATTTTATATTGAAATATTTTTATTCTATTTCACACTAAATGGTCTAAGTTATTATATTTAGTTCCCATGTAAATAACACTTAGAACCAGGCCATTGTAAATTACATGATACAATAAAGTATCTCATGGTAGGGTAAAACCAATATATTAAATCTTTATTTTCACTTTATTCATTAAGCCAAATGGATCTTAGCTCTAGAGTGTGTGATTTGAGATAATAGTAACAGTTAATAACTATATGATGTAATTGCAAAACATATAGAATAAAGCATTGGATAAGAATATAGTGATAAAATAATTCAATTGGAGGAAACAAGGTATTGTAAACCAATATTGTTTTACTCATATTAATAATTAGATATTGTTTACACAAAATATATCATACAGAACATTTGTTTGAAGTTTGCTTTTGGGGATAAGCACATGAGTATCAGTACATATTATTTTAAACTGTGTTATAGCTCAGTAGCGCTTTAGTGTAACTATACATAACTTTTACATAAGTTAATACTCCTTCTATCTTATGCATTACATGTTTTATTCAAATATAGAATGAAAAAATATGGTCATACTTATTATATATTAATCTATTTATATTTATTTTACGCCCAAATCCCTCATTGATGCCAATATTATTGTCATGCCCATGTTGACCTTAAGTCAATCTAACCCTTATGTATATGATCTTATCCATTTAAATACACAGAAGAGGGATGAGCAGGATACAGGCTGAATCCATAATATTTGAATACAAAGTATACCTTATATATGTGGAGTTTAGATGTAATTATAAAAGATTTAAACACAGACATTCAAGCTCCCTCCAGCTATCCATTCTCACTCATACACTCATTTACATGGCCACTTACATGTAAAAAAGTATATGATTATCAATATATGTTTTTTGTGCTAAACCAGCACTCATCAGATGATCTAGATCCTCTCTCATATGTTTATATTAAGATAGCTAATTTTCAAACTTCAATGGACAGCCTTCAATCTCCTGCACCCTCCAACTCTTCTGCCCTCTATACCATGGTTGCATGAGCTAGAGTGAACAGATGAAGGGAGCTTGAAAGTCTGTGTTCAAATCTCCTGTAATTACAAGCATATAAAGTATACTTGTATTCAAATATTACAGATTCATGTTGTATCCTGCCCATTACTCTTCTGTGTATTTAAATGGATAAGGTTTTATATAACAGGGTCAAAGTGACTTAAAATCAACATGGGCATAATAATATTATTGGCATCAACAAAGCATTTGGTATTTCATCATCAGATTTTCAATGGTATAGATGGCTGAAAAATTGGAGGGTAAAGTAGACTGAAGCTTTTCAATTAAAGCTTGAAGATTAGCTCTTTTAATATAAACCAAGCAATGATTATATATGTGGGTGTGAGATGATGTTCTGGACCAATTGATGAGTGCTGGCACAGCATGAAATACATAAACTAGAGTTCATTAACCATTTTCACAGGTGTGGGATCATGTAAATCGGTTGTATGAGATAGAGTGGATAACTGAATGGAGTTTGAAAGTCTGTGTTCAAATCCCTATAATTACATCTAAACTCCAAGTATATAATATATACTCAATTCAAATATTATATATATAATATTTTAAGATTATGACTCAGGCAACTGCTACAATAGATTGTTAAAATGCTCTAACGTGTTAGCATAAGACAACAATTTTTACAAGGAAAGAGCAGTGCCGTCTTTTCTGGTTACTTCATTTTTTTTTTACATAAAGGAATGACAGAAGTATTTAAGCTAGAAGGAATAAATATTTTAAGTCAATCATGAAGTTTCTTTTAAGAATATTTTAAATTGATTGATATCAATAACTGATATATCTGAGAATTTTCTCAATTTAAACATTATTAACACTCATTCAAGCAATAAAATATATATAATATAGAACATTTTCCGTGCTTACTGTACAAATACACACACATATATATAATACTCTGAGAGATATTGAGATAACATGATCTCATCATCAATAATTGTATTTATAATAATAATAATAATTAGAATTAGATATTTTTTAAATATTTTCAAAAATTAGAAATATATATATAATTAAAAATACTACTTAATTAAAAATATTTACATATTATATATTAATAAATTTGCTCTTATAATTACAAATTTGATTACATTAAAATCTTTCTGTTAGGATTATTTTAATTATTTATTTCTATATTTTCCTTTTAAAAATAAAAGAGGAAACTTACTTTTATTTTACATTCTCATAAAAATTTGTACAATTTGACTTTTTTTTATTTGTATTTGTGTTACGTTAAAATAGTGAAATTTTTAATGTTAATTGGAAAATCAGACAAGTATTTTATTTAAATATAAACATGTTTTGTTATTAAAAAACTAATTTCATATTTTCTGAACTTCTGTGTTAATTAATGCTATAATAAAAATATAAAAGGTTATTTGAAAACATATCTAGTTGTTAATAGTTTTATACAACCTTGAGAAGATTATTTTAAAGCTAGTAAAAGCTGAATAAAAATTAGTAGATGACAAACTTATATATTCATAAAATTACCAATATGGATTAAAACTAGTCACATTTCCAAAGATCTTAGGTGAGAATTAACTACAGAAACATTGGATAATTACATTGCCATAAACCTGCAATTTTTAACTACTGATTAAGAGTTACTTTCTGAGGCATAAAATAAAAGATACATAAAATCTCCCTCCAAGTCTTATATCTGGCATGAATAATGCTTTATGCCAATAAACATCACATGACCACCACTTTTTATGCTTTATAAAACTGTTAATCATAATCATAGGAAATCTTCAAATTATTATTAAGTCTAAAATATAAATTATAATAATTATAAAACTTTACAAAAAATTAACAATGAGTTAGAGAAACTCTACCAGAATTATCATCTCCAGATGAAATATAAATAATATGAAATAATTAATTCACTTAATTTTCAATTATATTATCCTCCTACCATTATTTCACTGCAAGAAAAAACTTTCTAAAAAGACTGAATTGGAAATTAATCTACTGATGGCTATTCTTTATGTGTTTTTGACTTCTAACTCATCATTATCAAATTTTATTTTATTTTGAGAAAATTCATTGAATATTACTTTAGTTTTTTTTATCATTTATCATTAGTCCTTCTTTCTTATTTTGGATCTGATAACTCTTGCAGTATTTTCTGAAGCTCTAAAGCATACTTTTCAAAAACAATTACTTTTTTTCTTTAGTTTCTCATTTTAATTTGCAAAAGTAAGTAGTTAGATCAGTTGATAAATGAGTAGGTGAATATATATGTAAAGAGATAGATACATCAATCAACTGATAGATAGATATATAGTTATCTGGATAGATAGATAGTCAAATAGATAGATGGATGGATGGATAAAAAGATGGAAAAATTACATAAATAGATAGACAAGTAGGTAGCTAGATAGATAAGTAGGTGAGTAGATGAATAGATAGATAAATAGATAGATAAGTAATAAGATAGATAAGTAGGTAGGTAGATGAATAGATAGATAAATAGATAGATAGATAGATAAAAAGATAAATCAATAGATAGATATATTTATAAAAGCAGACAAATAAATAGATAGATAGATGAATGGCTGGATAGATAGATGATCAGATAGATAGAATGATGGATAGATATATAGATTAATAAATAGACAAGTACAGAGGAAGGTAGATGGGTGGATAATTACATAGAAGGAGTGATAAGTAGAAAGATTAATAGATAGATAGATTTACCAAATATTTTATTTCTTATATAAAATATATTTAAATTAAAATAACTATTTCTTTATAATCATTTATTTTACTGATGCATTTTAATGATTAATATTATCAAATCGAATTATTAAAGAAAAGTTTGTTATTGTAAAGATATTTTGATATTTATTCACATGTATAATTTTAGTCATAATAATAATTATATGCTTAGAAATTATTTGTACAGGGTCAGTTTACATCATCATTATTGTTATTATTATTTAATAAGTGTATTATTTTAAAGGTGGTTAGACATTAGTTTTATCTTGATTAGAATTTAAAGTTTAATTGCCATGGATATAGATACATATTCTTTTAGAAATTGGGATTGTCAATTTATAAAACGTAAACATAAAATTATCATCCTTTGCCTAATTTGACAATCTAGCTATTGTTTCAGTGCACAAACCAAAAAATGTATAACTTTATTTTAAGTGGAATGTGTTACAAAAAGATTTGATACTGCTATGTAAATACATCTGTTATTTCCCATTATATATATTGTAACCTTTAGCTTTTGCTAGAAGCTAAAAGTCAAGTTATATTTCAGCTTTATGGCTAAAAAAAGTAATTTAATTTTTAGAATGAATAAAATTTGTTGTTGTTTAATAATGCTCTGTTTATTTACATAAGTCAGTGTATAAATATTTTCTTCAATTTTTATAACTGTAAAGTGATTTTATTAGCCTAGTTATGATATTTTAGTCCTATAAATAGTTCTTCATAATTTTAAAGTACTTAAATTTTAAGTATTCGAATTGAAGTATTTATCAAGCTATAGTTATATCTTCAAACTCTTTTTTTTTTTAAATTTGAAAATTGAGCACCAAAATATAAAAAAAAATATTGAATTTTTAAACTGTGGCAAAGACTTGTGAGAATTTCATGGAGGCAAGAAAAATAAAGAAATTGATTCTCAATCAGAATAGACCAAACTCTCCCTGAACCACAAAGACAGTGAAATTTATTTAAAAAAATTATAATTTTAGACAAGTTGATGTAAAGAAAAATATGATGACAGACAATTAGACAATCTTCATCATCATTGATTATGGATATGCTTTTTTTAAAAAAATAGAACAAATAAGTTATTCTGGAGAATTACCTTTGCAAATGTCTCTGGTAAATTAATGTTTAGATTCTTAAGATCAATGTGGTCATCACAATAATATTGGCATCAACAAAGGATTTGGGTATTATATCATCAGATTTTCAATGGTATGGATGGCTGAAGAGTTGGAGGATGGAATAGATTGAAGTCTGTCCATTAAAATTTGAGGATTTGTTCTCTTAATATAAATGGAGCACTGATTATGTATGTGTATGGGAGATAATGACCTGGACCAACTGATGAGTGCTGGTTTAGTAGGAAATATATTTATTGGATATCATTTATCTTTTGTGTGTGTGTGGTCATGATTATCAGTTGTATGAGATAGAGTCATTAGTCAAAAGGTGCTTGAAGATCTGTGTTCAAATTCTCTACCATCAGAACAACAACAATATAAAATGTAAATATTTTAAATTCAATATTTTGTAACTTTTGTAAACAATAAATAAAATAACTATTATATATTTTAAAACCATGTTTATTTTGTAATATAATTTATGCACCAACAAGTTATATGTCAGAAATTACATATTATCATTTAATACATTACATTAAATAAAGACTTAATATAGATGAAATTAATCATAGAATGAAACTTGGTTGGAGTGCTTTTGGTAGAAATAATTTGACACTAAAAGGAAATATGCCTATGTGTTTGAAAAGAAAGGTTTTTAATAAATGTGTTTTACCAATTCTTACTTATGGATCTGAGACTTGAACATTTAATAGAAGAGCAATACAGAGACTTGAGACTACTCAAAGGAGTACAAAGAGATGCATGTTGGGAATAACAAGAAGAGATTGAAAATGCAATATATGGGTAAGAGAACAAATAGGTGTTACTGACCTCATTAAAAAAATTAAAAGACTGAAGTGGAGTTGGGCTAGACATATTGCTAGAAGAGATGATAATAAATGGACAATTGAAATCTTAAATGGGATTCCAAAAGATTTTAAAAGATCCAGAAAGAGACCACATATGAGATGCATGGATGAAATAAGAAAGTGTGCAGGGATGTTGTGGAGAAGAGAAGCTAAAGATTGAAGAAGATGGATTGAACTTGGAGAGACCTTCATCCTGCAGTGGATTGATAATTGTTGATGATGATGATATTTTATTCATTGAACATTATTTTTCTTGTATATATCAAGAATGTTTTATTTTATTAGAAGACAGTTCTATTAATAATGTTTGTGTGACAGTGATCTTACCTTTCACTTAAGTTATAAACAATTCCACATACTGCAACTTTTCTGTAGCTATATTTTAATTTTTAATTTTTTTGGTGTATATTTAAAATCATTAATCATGGAAATGTTAAACAGAATGAGACTTTTTGTTTTGAAAAATTGCTTTACATATCACTAACAATATGAATCTTAGCAGTCATAATGCTGCTCTTAATGTGTTTTTAACTAATCTAGAAGCTTGATATCAATATCTTGTTTAGTAAGTTTTTTTGGATAGTATTAGATTCTATCTAATGATACTGAAGAAAGAATAATCATTTGTCTATTAAAAAGTTTCTTGTTGTTGTTCACATAACACAAATTATGTCAAAAGATCATCCTATAAAATTTGTTGAGGAAAATGATAGTTAGGAAACATCCATAAATGATGTAATGCCAGTATGCACCAATGGTTCATCTAATAATATATTTTCAAGTATTTTTATAGATGGATGGATTTTATCATAATTGGATTTTGGGATGTTCCATCATTGATAGCTCATTGTATGTTATTTGACTTATTTTATGTCTGTTTCATTTGAAATCTCGTATCAAGATATAACATTTCCCAACTCTCCAGGAATGATGTTTTTCCAAATTTTACCATCTCAAATGACTGACAATTGGGAAAATTGAAGACAATCAATACACATTCTGCTAAATGACTTAGCTTTTATAAATTGATTAAATAACTTAATAAATATTAAACGTTCCAGGTGATGTTCTTAATGGGTTGTATTATAATAGTTTAGTTCTTAGTTTATTCATAATCAAATTAATGATACTATGGGTTTTGACTATCATAAATAATATTTGTTTGTTAATCTCTGGCTTATCTATATGCTCCATAGTTAAAGTGTTAAAATAGTTTCTCATGTAATTAGCTATCAGATATTTCATGGATTTATAATATAAGTTTGATGTGATATTTGAGAATCCTAATTTTATTGCTGTTTTTAGCTTGTGTATTTGTTCAATCATATTGTCTGAAGAAATTAATATTGGTTTGGTAGATCTGGATTTTTTAGCCAATCCTATGATAATTTATTATTATTAGTGTATTGATGTTTTAAATGAAATCTGAAAATAACTGTATTGTATACGTTTTTAAAATTTATTTTAAATAAACCCAACAATAGAACATGAAGAGTTAAATTTTACAGCTGAACAATAATCAAAATTAAAACACTTATTGATTTGATTGTTTTTGACTGGTCAAATTACTTTATTCTAATAAATTAGTAGTAAAAGATAATGCGCTGTTTTTCTCTGCCGCAAATTCCATTTTAGAATCGCCTGAAAACATTTTAGATTATAAATTGTAATGTAAAAACATTATTCAAGGCAAAATAAATTTTAAATATAAAACTTTTTTATTCCTAAAAAAGTGATTGCTAAGTCACTAACTTAGAAGCTTAAAGAGGCATTTGTAATAAAAATTAAACATTTTAAAATTGCACATCACTTTAAATAAATGCAAATATAATCATATACACACATCTATACATACATGTTTTTTAATTTACACGTATTTTATTTTACAAAAATTTTAAATAATTTCAAATAGAAACAGACTAAGTTATATGAAGAGTTATATTTACATAATCTATACTGATATCATGAAAAAAAGTGCCGAAAAGCTTTATAAAAATATATAATCAAATAATTTAAATTATCCAAACCAATTCATCACTTAAAAATATATATTCAAAACTATAATCGTTATTTAAAACGTCTCAACAATCCAGCAATACTACACTATTTAAATAAACTTCAGATTTTAAAATGTATAAATCATCTTTATGAGCAAATAATTTTGTTACCTCGTTTTTAGTTTAATTTATTAATAATATTAGTGGAGAGAGTTCAAATTAATCAAAGCAACATCTTATGTTCTTATATTTATTTCATCTTACTAATAAAGGTATCGTATATCCTACCGCTGCACTTAATGAATTATTATGTTTCTATTGAAGTCACAAAATCTTTTGAAATTAGAAAAATGTTATGATTTTTTCATTTTGCCTTCCATGATAAAATTAATGGATTAATAATCGTGCAGATAGGTGAAAAAGATATGAAAGAGATTTAAAAAATCATCATATAAAAACAAAACTATAATTAAGGATAAAATTAAATAGAGTATTATATATATTTTAGTTGTATAATCAATCGTATAGACAATATAAATCTGCAAATAACTAAAGTACATCATGGAATGGGATTATACTCTATTTTATAAGTTTCAGATTATTCTGAAATCTGGTATCATCCAAATAAATAATGAAAAAGTATGACTATAATTAGATAACATGATAGAGAAATAAATACTTAACCTTTCAAATGCAAGTGTATATTTTTTTTAGTTATTGTTAATGTCCATTGTAATACAAAATACAAGATTGCCACTATTTAGTTAAATATAATATTAAATTTATAAATATTCCCTAATAACTAATAACTGAATAGTAAATAATGAAATCTAAAATTACCTGAATAGCATTTTTAAAAAATCTCTTCACTTGACACACCATTAAAATTTGTCTATTTAAGGTTAAACATTTCTCCTAAGTGTTATTTTTTGTCTGTTTCTAAGTAAGTTTTACATATAATTTATTTCTTTATTAATGTATTTGATTTTAAAAATATTTATTATTTTTATAATAAATATATGTTTTCTAAATTAAATATTGCCTAATGTTATACTAGTAATGATAAATAAAACAGAAAGTCATATAACATTACAAAACTAGTCAAAAAAAAGTTTTTACTAAATTTCTTTCATCACCATGGTTCCATTTTTTAAGAAGTAGATATTTTAGTGAAATTTGATAAAATACAAACAACATATATATATATATAAAACAAAGTAGCATTCCCATAATTCACTTCAAACACCAACCACTTTTAACATCAAATCAGTCAATTGAGAGTAAATCTATTTCTGATATAGTTCTTGCAGTTGTCATAAATTTTATATAAGTCAAATAAATTAACACTTAATAAGAGTTAAGTTCATAAGAGTAGGGTTAAATATAGGTATCATAGCTCAGCTTTGTATATTCATAAATGGAATACAGATCAAAAATGTTATTTGACAATGCAGAGATGATCTTTTATGGAAAAACATAAATTAAAAAGGAAGAGTCAGAGAAACACTGATGATAATTTTTTGAATCTGAAGCCATTAATATCATGAAGACATCTTTTGATGTTAAAGATGATTAATCTTTGAAGTTAATTATGGGAAGGCTATTTTGTTTTTTATGTATATGTTGTTTGTATTTTGTTGGTTTCACTTGAAAAGGTCTATTTGTAAATAAATAAAACTATGGCCATGAGAGAATTTGAGTAATTTTTTTTATTTTTTTTTGGATAGTTTTGTAATATTATATAATTTTCTATGTTTTTCTAAGTAAAAAATTATATTTTTCACAAAATATCTGATATTGATTTACATCATAGCATATATATAATTTGATATTTATGATTACTCACTAAATTCTATTTTAAATTTAATTATAATTTTTTTTAAAAATGTATTTAATTGATTATAAGGAACATGAACTTAGACTTTCAAGTTCCCTACAACTATCCACTTTATCTTATACAACTAATACACATGAACACATACATGTGAAAAAGATAAATGATCTCTAATATATGTATTTTGCACTGAACCAGCACTCATCAGTTGGTCCAGATCACTATTTCTCACACATATTTACAAATGTTATATATAGAGTTCACAAAATAAGCTCTTAACAAGCTTTCAGAATATACTCCACCCCATATGGGATTCTGCTTCTGGCATCATCAGTGAGGGGCCAGAATATTCAAGCATTAGATTAAAAATACTAGGACAAGCCCAGCCCTTTATCTAATGTATAACTATTAAGTAGAAAATCTGAAATTCAGATATCCATATGTCTTCCAACCCAGATATCTAACTCAAATATCCATATGGGACTGAACTAAGTTCAGATACACCATATATTAATAGCTTTAGCAATATAATCAGTGCTCAGTGTATATTAAGATAGCAAATCTTTAAACTTTAATGGGCTTGTTTCAATCTTCTCCACCTCCAACTCTTCACCCACTCATATCATTGAAAATCTTATGATAAAACACTAAAATCCCTTGTTGATGCCAATATTATTCTTATACCGATGCTGACATTAAGTCACTATGATCCCTTACATATAGGATCTTAATATATCCATTTAAATATACAGAAGAGGGATGGGCAGAGTGCAGGCTGAATATATAATACTTAAATACATGTATATTATCTATACTAAATGTAATTGGAAGGGACTTGGACTCAGACTTTCATGCTCTCTACAACTATTCACTCTATCTTATACAACAGATAAATATAGCCACATATGGGTAAAAAGAGAAATGGTCTCCAATATATGTATTTCATGCAGAACCAGCACTCATCAGTTGGTCCAGATCATCATCTCTCACACATATATACAGTCACTGCTCAGTTTTAATGGACATGCTTCAATTTTTTTCACCTTCCAACTCTTCAGTCAGCTATATTATTGAAAATATAAGGATGGAACTTGAAAATCTGAATTCAAGTCCTTTTTAATTACATTAAGTTTAGTGTAGACAGTATAGAAGTACATTCAGCTTATATTCTTACCATCCTTTTTCTGTATATTCAGATGACACATTAAGATCCTATAAGTGAGGGGACAGAGTGACTTAATGTCAACATGGGTATAACAATAATACTGGCATTAACAAAGGCTTTGAGTGTTCCATCATCGAATTTTCAATGATATGGATGACTGAAGAGTTGTAGGATAGAGAACATTAAAGCATGTCTATTAAAGTTTGAAGATTTGCTATATTAATATAAAATAAGCACTGATTGTACATGAGTCAGAAATGGTATCTGGTCAAACTGATGAATACTGGTTCAACATGAAATGGAGATCATTTATCTTTTTCACATGTATGTGGTCACGTGTATCAGTTGCATATGATAGAGTGGATAGTTGTAAGGAGCTTGAAAGTCTGAGTTTAAGTCCCTTCTAATTACATTAAGTTTAGTTCAGGCAATATACATACATTTAAATATTAATTAATTATAACAAACTTTATCTGAGAAATAATGACTGTTACTTGAAAATATAAATATGTTGAATTGAATTGTACATTTTCAAAAATTAGGGGAAAAAATATAATCTATAATTTTAAATATTTTATTTACTTAAATATATTCATATATTACATATTATTTATAAACTAATTTAAAAGTAAAAAAAAGTCTTAATTGATTGTATTACATTTTATCCAAAAAATGGTGAGGTTCATTTGAAAATTGTCTCTTTATACTACCTCTAATACCATCAGAAGAAAGCTTCACCAATATTAACATGTATACTTTTAATGATATCATCATCATAATCATCAACCATTATCAATCCACTGAAGGATGAAGGTCTCTCCCTAATCCATCTTCTCCAGTCTTTAGCTTCTCTTCTCCACATCACCCCTGCACACTTTCTTATTTCATCCATTCATCTCACATGTGGTTTCTACTGGGTCTTTAACAATCTCTTGGAATCCAGTTTAAGATTTCAATTGTCCATTTATTATCATCTCTTCTAGCAATATGTCCAGCCCAACCCCACTTCAGTCTTTTAGTTTTTTCAATGAGGTCAGTAACACCTGTTTGTTTGCTTATTTATATATTGCATTTTCGATCTCTTCTTGTTACTCCCAACACGCATCTCTCCATACTTCTTTGAGTGGTCTGAAGTTTCTGTATTGCTCTTCTATTAAGTGTCCAAGTCTCAGTTCCATAACAGGTGTTATCTATTGATTAATATGGCAATTGCAATTTACAAATAATAATTTAAAAAATAGCATGACATATAATGAAATACAATGTAAAGAGAAAAAAACCATTTCAAATAAAGATTATTAAAAATGATAATAAAAAAAACTATCAACTATATTATATAAATGGCAAAGATATTGCTATTAATTTAAAATTATTTAAATGTTATTTTTATAAGTCATGTGTCATTCAGTTTAAATGAAAAATTTAAATTATTATATATAGATTTATGAAATACCTTTTTTATTATAATCAAGTGTTCAAAATTACTTTTTACTATAAATTTATTTATAATAAGTATGAATATATGACCCAGCATGTGCATATAAAATAAATATATATATATTATTAAATTACTAGAGATTTTTTTTATAAATTGGATGTTGCATTCTTTAATTGAATATGTAAAGTACTTAAGTACACTACCAAAAATATTGCATTTTTGATACATTTAATAATTACATGAAAACAAATATTTGCACTCTCTACCATTTTATATAAATAATTCACATCTATTTTGCATAAATAAAATTTGCTTTGATTTCTGTTATTATTAATGACATTATTGTATTAGACTGAAAATATTTTCTAAAACTATTAATATATTTTTTGATTTTATACTTGATTGTTGAATATTAAATATATATAATAATTTATATTACATACTCAATTAAACAAAATTTATTTTTATAATACTTAGCAATGTATAATATACTTAAACATATCAATGTTGACTGTTATCTTAAGTTTTACTAGTGAAGAATTATCAAATTACTAGAATATGTCAGAATTTTTTAGTTACATTTAAATGCTTGATATACAGCCTTTCAAATATTTTTTGACATACTCTTAGACCTTAATTCTTTTTTATGTTTTTTCTTTAGATGTATTTTTTTAAAAAAGTTTTTTTATTTTATCTTTATATTTGTTACAAATTTATTTATGATCACAAATTCAAAAAGCAAAATTAATTCAAAAAATATAAAATTTACAAATAAAAAAATATGCAGAAATAAAAAGAAATAGGTAAATATAGCAAAAGATTTCACTTAATTCTTCAAGATAAAAAAAATAAAGTTAATGAAAGCAAATTTTTCTCCCAAAAATTTTGTATAATTAAAACAAATTTTATTAAATTCAGATAATGAAAACATTCTTTGAAATACTAAAATTTAACCTTTAATTATCAAATATAAATATTAAAATTTTTAACAATAGGTGTTTCTGTTTGATATCAATAAATTTTCAGTTGACTAATTTTCTGCTAAAATGTAATATATTGAAATAAAATCTAAATGTAAATATGACAAACTTTTTAATATATATATAAACTTAATCAAAAATAAATATTTAATCATTTAAAAAAAGTATAATAATCAGATAAACAAATTAGTTGTGAACTTATTTTTTTATTTTTATAATGTTAAGATAACCAAAGTTTTTGTGAGTTTATATTTTTATTGTTATCATGTTTATAAGAGACTATTTTGCACAAGCACAGATATGTACTTCCTCCTATGCACATCATAAATACATTCTATAGTCCTTTTTGGATCATTGATAAATATTGACTTCTACATATTTTAGTTAAAATTACAGTCTTATCATTAGTACATTTGAAGTCACTCAAAACCTTTTTTTTAAGTAAAGCCTGTGACAGCAATTGAATGAAATGAATTCCTGATGTTGAAATAAATTAGGATCAGTAACATTCCACCAGCAGATTTATATGAAAATAAATTGAGAAGTTAAATGTATAAAATTAGAAATCATATGAATTTTAAATAAACAAAATGAAAAAAAGGAATTTTGCAAAACATGAAACAAAAAGAGAATCATGACATCTTTACAAAACAAGCCTCACTTAAAAAACTTATTTGACAAACAAAAAATGATTATTGGATTCCTTGCAAAATAATCTATGATGGGGAATTTTTTTAATACTATGGAATAAAAAAAGATTGTCAACAATATAAAGATTTATATTAATATCAAATTGTCTAATATTTCAACTTTAGTGCAAGCCATCTAAATAAAATAAAACATTAGAAACTGCTTACAATTTATCTCACTTCAGATATTTTCTCTATGAATATAAACTCTTGTACATTTGGCAAATAATGTTGGTAAACATCTCATAAAAGAAATAAATCTACAATGATTTTTTGTTAGCCTTAATTTTTAAGGGACAATGTTTGTTTTGACTTATCAACAATTTGAACATGAATATTATAGAGAAGTAATAAAAATGAACATTAAACAATAATTAGAATACCATGATGCATGTCATAAAAAAAACTATTAATATGATAGAGCTATATATAGCAAAAGCATAACATTATACAATTACCAAAACAAGTAAAAATATTGATAATAGCATAAAAATGACAAACACCCAAAAATTAATAAATAATTAAAAAACAATACAAAGTTAAAATAACCATGGCAACAATAATAGGATCTTATAAAATGGAATCTAAACATGTTGCCACTTCAAAAAATGATTCAGATTGAATGTAAAATAAAAATTTATAACATATCACTTTCAATAAATTAATATTCACATAAATTTGAGAGTGTTTTTGCTTTTAAAGATTATTTTTACCTTTAGAATTCCAGATGGCTTTCAATAATTAATATGAGATCTAATTTTAATTAAACTGAATAAAATAAGAGCAGACTCTGCTTGATAGTTATGTGTAACAATGCCATTAAAATAGCCATATTGGTGGTCAAGAGGTCAGTGACAGCTGCTTTACTAGTGGTTATTCCGGGTTAACGGGTTCACTTCCTGGCTGATGCTATGACACATGAGAAAAATAGCTACATTAGTTATCAATATATTTCCATGTTGATTTAACCATAATATTATAATCCGTCTATTTATATTTTAAACAAATTAAAGATTAAAAACATTATTTGATAAATATTTATTAGATCAAAGATTATCTGATAATGAGTTTATAAAGAACATTTGAATTACAAAATAATCCTAGGTTGGAAGCAAAATACTTTTTCAATACAACAAATCAAAAATTCAAAAAAATATTTTTAATAAAAAAAAGTGTAGTGAATTTTTAATTTAATCATTTAAAAAAAAGTATGTCTCATGTTATTGGTTTATGTTGGTAAAAGATGAATGCCGTTTTCTGTTATTTTTTTTATTTTTTTTAGCCAATTGTGCATGTATACAATCAAATAAATACATGATTAAAGTTTTATTATTTTGGTAATGTACAAAGCAAATACATTTACAAATTATTCAATTCAATGCCACTCAATATATTTACTATATATATATATTTATTAGTTGACATAAGATAAAATATAGATTTATTATACATTCTATCTTCTTAATGTCATCTTTGATATATTTTGAAACATGAATGATAAATTGAAAATAATATCAATTTATCTAAACGTTGGTTTTTATTTATATTTTAACATTGTAAGATTATTTGCTGGAAAACAAATTTTATCTCAACAAATATTTAATATCCTAAATATTTAAACTTTAAATTAATTATATGAATATAACAGTTATTAATCAAAATAATGTATAATAAGATATAATCAATAATAAAAAAAAATATTATAAATGTATCCTTGTTATTTATTTATTTAAAATAAAAAATATCTCAGTGTGAATACATTTAGTCTAATATTCAATTTTTTATAGCTACAAAAAAAGTTTTAAATGTGAGTTAAAAAATAATTTAGAATACAAATATGTAATTCACTAAAAAATAAAAAGTATATCTAAATGGAATTGGTATATTTCAGTTTTTTTTTTTTTTTAAGATAACATTTTCTTTGCAAACTCTAGCTTGTGATTGTGAGTATGAATTGGAAAAGTAAATTTTACATTTTCCCAAAAAGCAATATCCTATAAGAATGTAATGTTATTATGTATAAAAATTGATTTGTGACTTGTTGGTAACAAAAATAATGTTGGAAATAATATAAGATGAAAAGTCTATCTGGGTCACTAATTTTTAAAATAATGTATATAATTTGTTTTAAAACATAACTGCAGCATAAGCATTCTAAATGTGTGGATTGAAATCAGCTTTGAGTTTCCAAGCTGATAGCAGATAAATAAATGGATGAATTGATGGATAGATAGATAAGTATATAGGTAGTAGATAGATAGATGGGTAGATAGTTATGTAGATAGATAGAAAGAGTAAGAAAGTAAAATAGATAAATATAAATAGATTGATAAAGTAACATAAATAAAAATAAATATATGTGCAAAAAAAAATTAAGTGGATAAATGGATAAATAAATCAATAGATTAATAAATATAAAAAGAAAATAGATAGATAGATAGATAGATAGGTAGAAAAATAGATAAATAGATAGATAAATAGGTAGTTCAATAGATAGATAAATAGACATGTAAGCAGATAGATAGAAGGATGAATAGATAGATAGATGGATGGATAGGTAGAAAGACAAATAGATAAATAGACAAACAGCATAGATGGATGGACAGATATATAGATAGATGGATAGATAGAATAGATTGATATATAGATGGATAGATAGATAGATAGACAGAATGGATGAATATATATATATATTGATAAATACATAAATAGACAGAGTGATAGAGAGATACATAAATACATACACAGACAGAGAAGAGAGATGGACAGATAGATATATAGGTAAGTAGATAAATAGATGAATAGATATATAGATAGGTAGGTAAATAGGAAGTAGGCAAATAGGTAGTCAGTAGATAAATAAGAATGTAGAAAGATAGGAATGTAAATAAAATTTTTATTTAGTCTACTTGTGAGCTTCCTATTGTAAACTTGAGTAGCCAATGCCCATTAGATGAAAAATAGATTAAGTTTTAGCTATTTACTGTCTTCAATGATGAACAAGATTTTTATGCACATATCTATAAGTTATCTTTACCTTTTTATATTATGCAAGAAAATAGTCTGAAATTGAAGAAAATCCTATTTTGCACTAAATATTGCCAATCTTCATATACTAATGTGGGCTTTGGATATAATATGGTCCATTAATGTCTGATGAGTATTCAAGCTTATTACAAATCAATATGTAATAAAGTAAATAGATGAATTACTGCTTCTAATATTATAATGTAAAAATAAAATGTAGTGATGCCGTAAAAGTAATAAATCTTTAAGTAAGAGGAAAAACAACTATCATAAAATGGATAAATAGGAATTTGCCTACTTGCCCATGCTTAATTTGCAATTAATATTATACTGCATATAAAATCAGTTGTGTGAATTTGAATACAATAAACTTTCAAATAATAATTTTATTAAAAATAAATTTAAAAATAAATGTTAACAATACTTTTAAGAATTCACAGATGATATTAAACAGTCTACATAAATTTAAAAAAGAGATATACTATTGTAAATATGATAAATTCGGAAATATGTATGATTACCATAATTATGCATTTTACCAACAAGCATTGTAATTTTGATACCTAATGATTATATGTGATCAATTTATAATATTTACTGATAATTATGAACAATTTCCATTTTGTTTTGAAAATATTTTTGTTTCTTCAATCTCATATTTTGGTTGTTAATAAAATTATCTAATAAATTACATAAAAATATTAAATACTCTTTGTAATCATAGTTTTTCATTCAATATAAATAGTTATTTTTATAGAATAACTGCCAAATATATTAATAGTAAAATTATTTTTTCTAATCCTATTTTTCTGTTTACTTTCATTGTAAACTTAACAAATTATAATTTCTCTTTTAAAATTACCTAATTTGGTCATGTATTTAGAATGTACACTTGTGAAATCAATTTGAATTTATTTGTTTTTATTAATAGAATAATATCATTAACTGTTTTTTTCTTTTATCTGTCCTAACATTAGACTTTTTCCCTCATCAACAAGTTTCTTCTGTTTGTGTGTATACTATAGATATATAGTAATGAATTCAGGTTTCTTTTATCAGATTGAATTACTAGCTTGATGTATCACTAGGTATAAAAATATTCTTGTCATTCAGGATAGACAATTCAATTGTATATGGTTCATAATTCACATTTAACTTTTATAATAGTTAAACTTTAGATATAGCAAGCATAACTAATATATATATATTATGATAGTAATTCACCATTGAGTTATTTTAAAATACATGAAGTTATTAAGAGTTTGATTATAAACTCCATTAATTATTAGTTTTTTTAAGTGTAGACAAATGCTTTTTTAAATAACATTTCACTGTTATTAATATTTAAAATGATAAAATGTCAAGTAATAAAAATTATAAATCGAGTGAATATTAATAAAGTTTGCTGTTATAAACAGTAAAAGCAGAGGAAAGTCATGTGATGTTTTGTTGGACTATAATAAGTATATTTACCTGTAATCATTAGGACAATAGAGAAGTAATCAGTAAAAAACTCATTATAGTGCTAATAGTAATATTTATATATGATGAAAACTGGATCAGATTTTAACAAAGATATAATGTAGATAAAATATTAAAGGAATAAAGAAATTTAACATAAATATTTTGACCATATTATATCAATGTAACTAATTAACAAAAAATAACATGTTAGCATTTTCTTTATTTTTGTAACAAAAGTGATGATGATTAATGCAAAATATATACATTTCAGAGATATTAAATTATTGTGCATAATTTTAAACGCATAGTGGAATTACAGTGAGCAACAAGTGACTGCCATTTTGAGAATTATGGGCCTTAAATGTAAGCTAGAAAATTGAAATTTTATTTTTAAATTTATTTTTTAGTGTACTTGTTTTCAAATTATATCTAAAATGACAGTGATCTCAATATATTATGGGGGAAAAAATCAGTCTTTAAAAAATACATTAACAAATATGTTAAATTGATTTGTCAAATGAAAATTAGAAACATTAATATTTTTATAATATATTGTTTCTATTTCCTATATATATATATATTAGAAAAGCATCTTGTCTCTTTTTGCTTAAAATTATTTTTTTACAAATCATAAAAAAATATTATTTCTAAATATTTCCCGAGTAAAAGAACTCACTGATTATCTGCTGGTTTTATCATCCAGTTTCCATTATTTACCTAGCCCATAAAATTGTTCTAAAATAAAATTGCAAAAAAAAAGGATTTTCAACCATGATATAAATATAATGTCAGTTGGAAATGCTATTGAATGAAAAAAATGTAATTCTTTTGTTATAATTATGTCCTAACAAGTTATGAAATAAAAGAAACTGTTACTTTCAATCGAAAATTAAGTGCCATTTTATTTCATATTTATGTAATAAGGCGTTTAAGTTTTCTGCATAAAACAAGTTTATGTGTTTGGTCGATCTTTAAAATTATGTCATTAAATAATCTTGGATATTGGTGATAGTTTTCTATTGCTTTCTATATTATTAGCCAAGTTTAATATTTTTCAGTTTTAAAAATTTAGTAGAAAATAATGAAAATTAATATTTAAATTGCATAGTATATATTTAACCATAAACGTGAATAAGATGCATTAATTTATTTTTACATGATTTTGGAAGATTATTAAACTATTATTTACCAAGGTTTTTTTTTACTTTTCCGTGTAATTATAATTTTCACATAAATATTCTAAACATTTATAGAGAAAAGGTAGTCTATATTTTTTTAAAAGTTAGCTTTTATTCAGATTTAGGGTTTTTTCCATATACTATATATCATAATCATAGCTTTAACTATTTTAATGTTCAGAATCTCTCTATATACTAGATAAATATTTTAATATTTAAATTCATTAGTTTAATATTCAAAGATATTTAAATCACTTCAAAAAGCCCATGTCGAGAACATTTATGTAAATATTGAACTGTTATTTATTTATCTCATTTGCATGATTTGAGATGAAAAGTCTAAAACTCTAATAAAAATGTTGACTTTATTTTCAAATAGTTTAGAATTTTTTTTTATTAATTACATTTTATGCAACAATTAAAATTAAACGTTTTACTAATATATAAATTATATAAAGACATTTGTACGAACATTAAAAATGCTTCAAACCATTAACTTTTTTTCCGGAAACAAAATCTGTGCTTTTTTAAATGTTGACATTTATAAAATATTTTAAAAAAAGAAATTGATATGCTTAATAATCTTTAAATTTTAATGACTGACATTCTCAAATAAATTTTAAACTAAAATGTCAACGTAAATGTTGACTTCTTGTTTGTTTCAAATTCTACGGATTTTATATCTGACATTTATGCCATTTTTTGTGACAATTTATAAAAATCTTTACTAAATTATTGATTATATGTTCTTCAAAAATATGAGAAAACGATCATTTATTTAATATGACATATATATTTAATTTCCTTAGTGAAGGATTTTTAAATAGAATGTACAAAGTATTTTTTTATCAGTACTGAACTTAGAGCTACTAGTACTGATTTTAGCCATGATCGATAAAATGGATCAGTATTTGAGTGGGGAATTGAGTTTATTGTTTGCAACACTATTTGCCCTTTCTCTTGTCTAATATCATAAAAAATGGTGCTGCTATTTAAAGCATTTCTTATAAAGGCTCAACAGAAGAGTAGATGATCAGAAAAAAACGAAGCACATTCGTTTTATGATTACCTAAAGTTTGATTAACGGATAAGATATTCTTTGTATCAGTTATCATCATCAACAACAACCATTATCAATCCAATGCAGGATGGTCTCTCCAAGTTCAATTCATCTTCTCCGATCTTTAGCTTCTCTTCTCCACATAACCATTGCACACTTTCTTATTTCATTCATCAACCTCACATGTGGTCTCTTTCTGGGTCTTTTACAATCTCTTGAAATCTAGTTTAAGATTTCAATTGTCCATCTATTATCATCTCCTTTGTATCAATATCTGATCTTATTTTATTTGTTTAAATATATAGTTTGAAGTCACACATAGAAAAGATATAAACAGAAGAATATCATTGTGCTAATGATAAAAAGCATACATAAGTATATACAAAGTAAAGAACAATCCAAAATGGTAAGCATGTTTTCAAATTTAAACATGGAAATAAACTTTAAAATAATAGAAATTAAAAAAGAAAAAAACATAGAATAAATCAAATGTTTCATTTTCTTTTTAAATATTGATCATACATGTGATAATAACTGAATTACAAAATCCTAAAATAATTTATATACATAGGAATGTCAAACATGACTAAACTTGGGGAAAATCTTTAATAAATCTATGGCACTATCAAAATATATTGGGGTAAGAGTATGTATATTGTAAATTTATAATTTATGTACATAATTTGAGGGTGAATTTTAATCATAGATAAATTTACATAATCAAAAATATGATTTAGAATTTTTTTTTTTACTATCTTTATTCTGTATAATTTTAAGATGGGAAAGGCAGATAAATATAATACTGCACTTTATCTTGTCTAGTAATTACTTTTACTAAGTTTATGATAGCATTAAACATATATAAAAAATATTCTAATTTGGTTTTAAATATACATTTGGATAAAAATATATATATTAGATGAAAAGTTTAAGCTATTATCATGTAATTTATATTTGTTGAACCTTTTAATTAAATGTGAATTCAAGAATAGTGTACATATAAACAAAACATTGGAATAAATTTTATAATTTTCAAAATATCAATATATAAATAATTAAAGTCATGGTCAGCTTACAACATGAATACCAGTCTCATTAAAGCTACATAACATTAATGTCCTCATGTAACTGCCCAATTTTCTAGTAGATTTCTGCATATTTACATTATTATATTGCCTGTATTTATAAAATATGCCTCTAACTGTAAAATGTTAGACAGGATGATAATCATGCTAATTTTTATTTATGTATTAAGTTCAGAAAATTCCAGAATTAATTCCAGTGTATGAGTTTTAAAAAGGAAAATATCAATATTGATCATAATGCATTATTATAAATTAACAACACAATATTATTACTAATAATATTACCTTAATAACATTATTAGTATAGATGTAAACATAATGGATATAATCAATTGTAAAATTGAATTTGGAGTATGTTTTTGTGGAAATAAATATAAAAAAAACAACAACATATTTTTAAAATAAAAGTTTTCCTATGAATCTGAGACTTGATGCAAACATTGTACACAACATTGCAAAGTATGGAAAAGGATAAATTAATATTTAAAAAAAATTGAAATCTACGATGAAAAAACAAGCAAGTTAAATGATTCTCAGATAAACATATCTTAAAAAAATGAGAAGAAATAAAATATTGAAATTAGATGCAGAAAAATTATAAAATATTTTAATAAAGATCGTCTATGATATATATGAATAGAGCCAAGCAATTTTTAGAGTTTGAGAATAAATAAATTCTATATTAAGTTCAAATAATTTAAATCCATTTTCACAAACAATTTTTTATACTTCCAAGCATACCATTCATTTAAAATTATTAAATGTTCAATTGCTTTCCAATATTTCTGAATATCAAAAAATTTCTTTTTATACTTCTTAACTATATCATTTTAAATCACTGATTTCAATTTATCCATACATCTTGGTGCTAAATTTATACAGCTGTTCTGTTTTACATTACAACAATTAGGGAATACATGAAAAACTTTACAATTCTTAAAAGCAAACTTTATTTGTATTATTGAAACTGCAAATATCCTATTTATATTTACACTTCATTTAAAGCCAACGGTAGCAGTACTGGTATGGGGTTTGAACCCATTCTATGCCTCACAGCTGATTGTCAGGAGCATTAGGCAGCTATGTATACTAATAATTATCATGTCATAATCTAGCATTATATTTTATTTATATCACCATGTACTTACGTGTGCGCACATACATGCACATGAAATAATCTTCGTTATTGTATAATATATGTTTGTAATTTGTATTCATGTGAAAATTTATCTAATATTTTATCATTACAGTTATACTTTTAAGTTATTGTCTGTAAAAGTAACCGGTTGATTAATTTCGAATATTTTAGAAATTTATTTATGTTAATTACTAAACTTGAATATTACAAATTTAAAAGTAAATTATTAAACATATAAGTGTTACATATAGTTCAAATAGTTTTGTTAAAATTTTGTACTAATTATTTCATTTTATAATATTTTTATTTATTAGTCTAAAAGAAAATACCTCAAATACGATTTACTTAAAATAGTCAATTTTAGTATTATTAATTGTGAGGATCATTAATTATCACAATTTATAAAGTATAACAAAATTTTAAGAATTTCATGATTAAAGTTTGTTTTTGTTGCTGATTAAATTCTTTGCTAATCTCCAATCCAATTAAATGAGCTGTAGATTGTGGATTGAGATTAGGGCTTTCAGGACTCATTATAAAAATTTAATTAAAAATTTTGCTTTGTTTTGTGTTTTCTTTATTTCTTTTAATAGCCATAGGAAGTTTGGATTTGCCATCTTGGTAAGAGCAGGAAATCATCATCAGAACCAACTACAGAGAACCACTTAGAGCAATTGCAATTGGTAGTTGTTAAAGTTAGATGGATCCTATAGTATAGAGGATTTGAACTCAGATTTTCAAGCACCCTTCAACTATCCACACTATCTCATACAACCGATACACATGACCACACACATGTATTAAAGATTAATAATCACCAATATCCGTATTTCGTGCTAAACCAGCACTCATCAGTTGGTCCAGACTATCATCTCCCACACACATATATATAATCAATGCTCAGTTTATATTAAGAAAGCAAATCTTCATACTTTAATGGACAGGCTTCAATTCACTACAATCTCCAACTTTTCAACCATCCATATGAATCCTAGAGATAATTTTGGGATTAGATAAATAGCCCAAAAAAAATTTAAAAATGGATTATTTAGTTTGCTTAGTAAAGAATACCTGTTCTATTTGAAATAAAAATTTCCAAAATGATGGGGTAACAAAAATAAATTGTTCATTCCAAATCTATCAGCAAGTCGTCACCATGCAAGGCCGTAACATCAAGCCCAGTACTAACGAAATGTGTCCAGAAAGGCTAACCAGCTAAATACTAGTTTTAATCAACTCTGCTTTGAAGAATGGACTGTTTGCCGGTTGGTAATGAGGTAAACACCTTTAATAAGCCAACAATTTTAAAATTAACTTTCAATTTCTTTTATTTTAAAATCCCAAAGTATAGATTTGTAATGTTTATATATAATCTCTTAAATGCTTCCTTTTATTTAAAAAATGATTAAGTCTTATAAATTAAATACTTTTTAGAAATTAGATTGTTTGATATTTTATTTGATTTTTTTTTTATTTAAACAAGTTTCACCTTTTTGTTTGTAATATTTTCCGTCTGTTGATATTGGCGACGTAAATATCTTTAAAGGTTATTCTTGCTTGGATTTTATAATATAACTGATAATATATAAACGACAATTAAAAACTACATTTAATTACCAATTAATTTAAATTAGTAGCGGTCATCATGTGACCATATTTCATGAGTACTATTAAAATTTATCTCTGCAAATTATTTAAAAACGTATCAGAAAATATCCAATTATTTAACTGAAATAGCCTCAATGTGTATATTATATCTATAGGTATATCAATCAGTTTGTGTAATCTCTGTCATATATTAAGATCTTATATATATATATAACGCTTGCAAGCCGTTATATCATCAAATGACTGCAAATTTTAAATAATATTAAATAAAGCTGTGTTTTCTTTGATATATGACTAACTCAATGATTTCGGAACCATAAAGATGTTAAAATGTGGAAGCAAGCTTTTTTCTTAAATCATCCCTTTTTGTTATGTATTCATTAAAGACCCATTTCTTGTCTTTTGTTGTTATGCAGGGCCGGCGGAAGCGGGCATGCAACGCATGCTAGGCATGCGGGCGCTGGCAGAAGGAGGCGCCATCACTGAGAGATTAGCATCTGAAAAAGAAGGCGCCATCCCTGAGAAATTAAAACTCTACTAACAAAAATACTCACATTTGAAGAATATTATTCTCAAATGTTTATTTACAAAAATTATTGAGAGTAGATTATTGAAAATCATATGAAGTCATATTATATCTTATTAAATGACACACACAAGCAGGCCTGCACACAAGCTCTGCTTAATATTAAAAATATAAAACAATCAAATCTATTATTTATCATGAACAATAAACTAAACATAAAGTTTATTATATTACAAATTTCATATTGTAATGTTTATATATATATGTACTGCTTATAGTAAACTATAAGTAACTTTCTGCTACAAATATATAAATAAACACACACTAAAAGTATTATAAATTAGAACTTATGTATGTATATCGTATATATATATATATTTAGATCATTACATAATTTTGAAATCGTAAGAAACGATTATAATATTGCAAAATAAAACATTTTCTAATTTTTTATTTAAATAATAATTTGATACAAATATTCGAACGTGTATGTAATATATATTATAGGTATAATTCCAGTAAACTTAATATAATTTTCAGTTTACTTTTTATTTTATATATTTTAATCGTTGTCAAAAGTCTATTTTTTCTGCATACTAATTAGGTTTGCAAATTAATTACATACGTTTGCTTATGATGTTTATCGCAAATTTTAAAATCTTAGTAAGAACTTGTAAACAATAATTATAATCCCAGGAAATTTTCTATTGAAATCGCAAATCAGGCCTGGTAGGTCACCTGTCTTAATTAGAAAAATATATGATAACAAAAGAAAATCTTGCCAATGGTAAAACTAAAATGTTCAATCAAGCGTAAAAAACTGGACACTTGAGTTATTTTAAAACCTGACCATTTTTAATGTCAATGGCTGAATATTTCCAATTTATTAGCTGCCTTTTTTAGGTAAACAAGTTAAACAACTTCTTCCCCTCCGCGTATAGAGTTTTGTATTTTGGCGCAAGAAGTAATTTGTGTTGGACATCTAAATTAGCGATATATAATCTTAAGTATTAAGATACATGATGTAAATATATAAATTAGAGTCCGTATTTATTTATTTATTACATTTGAAAATTATTTTAAAGTGGCATTCATGAGTAAAAGTAATATGGAATCAAAAACTAAGAAAAAACTATCCGGTGCACAAAATCGTAAACGCCAAGCTGAAAAAATAGCAAACATTAAAAAACAAAGTGGATCACTTAATAAATATCTTAAAATATCAACTGCTTCTGAAATAGCTTATACTCAACAAGAACCGGAACCATGCACATCATCTAGTTCACAGGGAACTGTTGAAAATATTGAACAAGATTTTAGTAAGAAACAGTTAAGTGACAACAAAGTCATTGTGCCAATATCATATCAAATGTGTACAAATTTAGAAGATCCAGCTGAATGGAATAAAATCGATGACAAACTACGTGTTATTTTAGTAGAAATGGGGCCTGTTCAAAAGAAAGATATTATATATCTGAACGATGTACATGGCCGTAAATTTTCTGATATATATTATAATAGAAAAATGGAAAACGGAGAAGTAGTTTTTCGAAAATGGCTTATTTATTCCGAAATTTTGAACTCTGTGTTTTGCTTTTGTTGCAAAGTTTTTGGATCTACGTGACGCTCTTCCGATCTGAAGGATACAATAATTGGAGAAATTTAAGTACAACTTTACACAGACATGAAACTAGTATGGCTCACATGAAAAGTTTATTGAATTGGAATGAACTTGAGAAAAGATTAAAAAACAAAATTACTATTGATTGTCAATCTCAAAATTTATATGAAATGGAAAAGAAACATTGGAGGAGTGTTTTGGAACGGCTGATTGAAATTATCAAATTCCTTGGTAGTCAAAATTTAGCATTTGGATCATCTGATAAATTATACGAAAAAAATAACGGAAATTTTTAAAATTAATTGAATTATTTGCGAAGTTTGATCCCGTTATGGAAAATCATGTTGAGAGGGCCCTAGATCAAAACAATAGAGTACATTATTTGAGAAAAGATAGCCAAAATGAATTATTGGAAATTTTAAGTACAGCAATTAGGGAAACAATTTTATTATCGATAAAGAAATCCAAATATTATTCTATTATTTTAGATTGTACACCAGATGCAAGTAAAACTGAACAAATGACCATAATTATTCGCTTCGTTTTTTGTAATAATGGAACGGTTAAAATTAGAGAAAACTTTTTAGGTTTCATAGATATAACAGATTCCACTGGACGAGGTTTATATACAACAATAATTGAACAACTGGAAAAATGGAAGATTCCCATTGAAGACATGCGTGGTCAAGGGTATGATAATGGGGCCAACATGAAAGGCAAAAAGGCTAGACTTCAAAATTTGATTTTAACCAAAAACCCTCGTGCATTTTACGTACCATGTGCTGCTCATTCTTTAAACTTAATCATAAACGATGCCGCCAAAGTCAATGTAGATACAATTGGTTTTTTTGCAATTGTTCAAAAAATATACAATTTTTTTTCATCATCTTATAAACGGTGGTCAATCCTTTTAAAATTTATTAAAACTTTAACTCTAAAACAACCATCAGAAACACGATGGGAAAGCAGAATTGATGCAATCCGGCCTCTACAGTATCAGTTGGGTGAAATTTATGATGTACTCTATGAAATAATGAACAACGAATCTTTTAATAGAGAAATTCAACATGAAGCTCAATCACTCTGCACTAACCTTAAGGATTACAAATTTATTTGTTCTTTAATAATTTGGCATGATATATTAAATAGAATAAATCCTGTCAGTAAAATGCTCCAAAATGTAAATATGAATGCTTCACTTGCTTTAGAATCGATCGCAAATCTAAATAAATTTTTACGAGAATATCGATCAGATTCAAATTTCAAAAGCATTCTCAAAATTGCAGATGAACTTAGCGAAGAGGTTGATGGAGAGAAAGAATTTAAAACTGCCAAAGAAGTTCGACAACGGAAAAAAACTCGTCAATTTGATTACGAGCATCAGGACGAAACACCTCAAATACCTGAAGAAAAATTTAAAATAAACATGTTTTTTACACTTTTAGATGTAGCGATTAATTCTTTAACAGAACGCTTTGAACTCCTCGAAGCATGTTATAATAATTTCAATTTTCTACATAAAATATCAGAAATTAATAAGAGCGAGTTACAAGCAAAATGCAAAGATTTAGAAAATATTTTGAAATTTGATAACAGTAAAGATATTAATGCTACAGATTTATTCGACGAATTATGTGCTTTTCGAGATATTTTTCAAAAGGATTTTTACATTCTCTGAACTCCAGTCAAACACTTAATTTTATAGTTTCTAATAATTTATCTATGCCAAACTTATCAATAGCTTTAAGAATATTATTAACATTACCTGTTAGTGTTGCAAGTGGTGAACGCTCTTTTTCTAAGTTAAAATTAATTAAAACTTACTTGAGAACAACTATGTCACAAAAACGGCTTGTTAATTTGGCATTAATTGCTATTGAAAATGATATTTGTGCAGAACTGGAAATAAATACAATCATATCAAGGTTTATTAATATGAAGTCAAGGAATATAAAATTATTATAATTATAACATGTTTTGTAATGCATTTACTTTTTTTAACTGTATTTTCTTTTTTTTAATATTAAAAATTATTTATTTACATTGCCTTGTTTGTTTCCCTTAGAAAGATTTTGTACACTAATATTTATAACATGTAGGTGGTATACATTAAAGTGACCAGATTTTAACATTGGTAAAACGGGACACCATTGACCGGGGGGGCTGATTAAAAATTTGGTTTATATGGAGCGTTTATATAGATATAGCGTACATTAATAATAATAAATTAAATATGTATGTTTGTAATATTATCTTTTTTTAAAATTATTTCATTTATAAATTGTAAATTTATTATTAAATTTGCTAATATTTGCATAAATTTAGAGGTTAGAAAAATTAGCAAAAATTTTAAAAATAATGGGTTTGTTAAAAACAGACAGTGACGCAAATAATAAATATGAAATTTTAAAAAAAAAAAATATTTGAGATTAAAATATGTAAATGTTTTTCGAAAATTATTTTAAACATTTAAATATTTTAATCTCAAACATTATTTTTTTTTAATTTATTATATATATATATTTGAATGACTCTGTCTATTTTTAACAAACACATTATTTTTAAAATTTCTGCAAATTTTTCTAACATCTAAATTTGCCGTGTTAAATTATAATTTAACAATCAATTTTATGCTATTTTTGATATCAAAAATAGCATTACATCGTGCATTCTTTCTAAAAATCATGACTTTTTTAAAACGCCACGGGACACGGTCGGGTCACCTTAGTAAACATACATATTGACAGGGGCGCCAAAATCAAATTTGCATGCGGGCGCCTAGTACCCAGTGCCGGCCCTGTTGTTATGGATATTCTGTTGCAAAAGAGCTATTTTATTGAATCAGGAATTAACATGTTGTGATCATTGATGATGCAAACTTTATGTTTCTTAGGCGTTATATTTGTTATAAGCACAATTATTGCTTCCATACCTTCTTTGCTTTGCTTACCTTAAGAGGTTTTGAAATAAATCCGCCTTAAAGTCTTGATTCACGCGTGAAAGCCTATGAATTCCTCGCTCGTGGATCTTGGTTTTCCTATTCTACCTAAGCGTATCTAGATCACCTAGTTCGCGAAAATCCCTATATGTGAACGATATGTTTTAATTAGAGAATTGGCATGTCTTCGCGGGATTTCTTTATTGTAGTATAAAATATGTTTGGTTAGAGGACCACGTATTTTATACCTTTTATATATAGATAGATAGATGATCTGTATCAGGCAAAGCATAGTTCAAGGATAATAATGATTACTTTATTTTATTGTACTTGTAAAGTCATACCGGCTCCATTATTATTATTAATAAAATAGATTTTTTTATATCCTGAAACGCTCTTTTGAAATCGAACGTCTGTATTCGTTTATCATTAATAATTAAGTAAATAATTGATCGTTATTGGAAATGAATCATTTTGCTTCCACATAAGTTATTAAATTGAAATTCTATACTAATACAATTCTAAATTAATTATGTGTATCTATATATTTATTATTTTTAATTTGAATGTCATAGAGAACTAACTCTGATCTGGATATTATTTTATTCTTGACACCTTAATTACAAATGTCTTATAAATCTATTGTGCGTACTCAACCGTATACTCAAACATGTATTTTATGTTTTATATGTTAAATTATGTAATCAATAGTTAGTAATTGGAAATCAAACGATCTAAAATCCCAAGCTGTATAAACAAATTTCTATCGTTGTCAAATCCATCATTATATAAATTAATAAACTATTAAATTTTAGATTGGCTTTTATTTATGTTGTTCTGACTCTAGTATAAATTACTCTATTAATTGAGGTTTTATTAATATTGAATTCAACATATATGTAATAGGTCAGGAATATCATTATTATTGTTACAGCTCCAATTTATTAATTGCTACTAAATTAATTCAAAAGGAATGATTATCATTTAAGTGTTAATTCCTCATGTGTCTCTTAATATTATATTATTCAGTCTCCTGCGAATCATGACCTCAGCTGGGCCAGAATAAAAGAAAGGGGTATTACTGATATTATCAAAAACATTATTTATTAGTTGGAAACTTGGGAATTCATGCAAATGGGTAGGAATCTGCGATTGCCCCTGACTTATGTATCTTATGCTTGGTCGGACTCTAGGTACTTTTGTTTGGGTTCTGTTGAATGGATACATGCTTTTGACCGGTACATTATATATATATTCTACAATGGATTAATAATAATTGAAAATAATAATGTATATGTATAAATTAAACATTTCTTAGCTCAAAAGCTAAAATCATTTTTTCAGTATATATTTTTTAAATAAAAATCTATTTACAATGGTAGGATTATTTTAAAAAAAGTATTTTTTTATCCTTAACACTGCTTGAAATATCTTGACATAAAAAAATAATGAATGTGAAAAAGACAATAATCTTTTCTAAATATATTGTTCTCTACTTTGAACTTAATCAAACTGAGAACTTTCTACTTTCATAGACAAAATGCATCCCTGAAACAGATTAATATATTTATTTCTAATAAATATTTGAAAACCAGGCACTCTTCACAAACCTGGAGTTTTTAATTTTAAATATAGCGGATTTGAACTCAGACTTTTAAGCACCCAACAACTATCCACATTATCTCATACAACTGATACACATGACCACACACTTGTAGAAAAGATAAATAATTACCAATTTAAGTATTTCATGCTAAACCAGCACTCATCAGTTGATCTAGATTATCATCTCCCACATATATATATAATCAGTGCTCGGTTTATATTAAGATAGCAAATCTTCTTACTTTAATGGACAGGCTTTAATCTACTTGAACCTCCAACTTTTCCGCCATCCATATCATTGAAAATCTGATGATGGAAAGCCAAATCCCATACTGATGCCAACATTATTATTATTTTTAATAATAGATTTATTTTCTAAATGTCTACTTGTTGCTTTTTATTATATATATATATGAGAAGGCCTATTTGCTAATAGATGAAACCATGGTTGTGTAAAAATTTTAGTAAAAATTCATTATTTTGGCTAGTATTGTAGTGTTATACGAATTACTATTATAGATAGATAGATATTGTATCATCTTAGTTTAGATTCAAATCTAGAAATATTATATTTTTAAAAAATGTTTTATTGGTTTATTTATTTTTCAATTGTTTTACAGATCAAATGATTCATATTATTGATAAATGATTACTGATAATACAGCATAATATAAAGTGATTCGTGATTTTTATTTTCTTAACAGATAATGTATTAAATCATATAGTGTAATAAAGTTAATATTTTATTAATAGAAAGATTGGATAGATTAAGATACATAATAATATATTTATATTATTAATATTTTAATTATTGATATTTTACATTAATGCATACATTTAACAAGCAATACGTAAACATAAACAAATAGTAAATTATTATTTTATGTGTGTATGCAGTTGTATATTCATTTTTGTTTATGAAATTGAAACAATTTTAAACTGTACATATTTAAATTTTTTTATTTTTTATATATACTTATTTTAAAATATATGTATTTTATTCAAATCATGATTTTAAAGGATGTATTTTAAGTTGCAAATTTGTTGTATTCCTTTTTTTTATTTATTATTTAACAATTTTTTTATTAATTAAAAGTTAAAAGATATTTTTAGTTCAAGAAGTGCTGCTGTATTTAAAAGAAATCTTTAAAGAGTTAAATTTCGACTCTTCATAACAAAGATTGTAGAAATGAGTGAAACTTTGGGAGCAATATCCTAGATAATGATCTCAATGTTTCATAATTAGCAAAGAGGTATAGGAAGCCTGTATTTTGAGATCGAATCTCTCACTTATTCTGCCTTTTAGTAAGCAAAAAAATTCAAAGTGTTTTATATAAAAGTTGTAGTTAATATGCAGTTTAATAATGGATGGATAAATATTGTCTTTTGAGACATCTAGAAATGCCTTAGAATAAAATTGTTTCCAAGTATAAGATATTAAAGCTTGAAGAAATGAGGAATGTTCTCTGCGTTATGAAAACTATATGTTTGCCATAGATAAGTAAATATATATATATGTAAAGTGTAATACATGGATTATCAAAGGATTTAATTCATTAAAAAATATAAATAGTATTCATTGTAATACGAAAACAATAAATATTAAAATTATAAAAATTTACTAAGGGATATATTATTTTAAAATACTTACTTCATTAATTAGATAAAGTTCTGCTTTTGACCAATATTTTTTGGAACCTAGATGAACTTTAGATATATTTTTTCAAAGGATTTTCGTCTTGTCTCAGAATTACTAAGCAGTATCAGAACTTGTGAACTCTACTTTTGTATAGTATGTTATTTTATTATTATTGTGTTTATATTAATAAATGTGTTTTAACTAAATAATCCATGAAAGGCATATGAAATAGTCTACGGAAAATATACTAGGTCAATGTTTTATTATATGTAGTTATTTATTTATATATTTGTTTAATGTACAATATGTGTGTTTATTTATATTACATAAATATGTTAACCAAAAAGAAAATAAGATAATTTTAATAATAAAATTTTAAATATCTTTATTAATATTAATCTTGATTTTTATCTAACATTTTAAAGAATGTTTTGTTTGTTTCATTGTTTTTATTTAGATTTGTAAAGCAATGTATTTTGTATAGATATAAACTAGTTATATTTATGAAAATATATAATTCATGTACATTTGTGAAATATATTTGTAATTAAATTGGTCATCTTCCATTATGATTGTAAAAGGAGTAAGAAACAAATTAAAATGTACTTAGTTATTTTTTAAAATATATTTTAAAGGTTTTTTTTTTTTTTCACATGTCAAATGCGTTGACGGGGAAGCGAACCATGCTATTAGACCATCAACGCTTGACGGGTTTATTTATTGTTGCTTATACAGATAAATATTTTTTTCTTGTTTATTAATTCATCATCGTTTGCATCATTTCATAGATACATAAGTTAGAAATTTTGACAACGTATATTTTTATATTATTTATAATAAAGTTATAATTCAATATTCTAATCAAAATTATTTTATTCATTTATCAATATATATATGTTATTGTTTTTTTATGTTAATAAGTATTACTTTATTAATTAAATTTGAATCTTATAATTATTTCTAATTTATTAATTACATTATAGTTTGGTATTAATTTAAAATGTCTCTACATAATTCTATTTTTATATTAAATATTTAGTTACTCAAAGTAAAAATAAACATTTATATGTTTTAATAAATTGTTACCTTATATTAGTAGTGTTTTTATTTATACTTCATTGATTACAAATATCTTGATAAACATTAATTGAATAAGTTACTATACTTATATATTCTAACCTGATAAATAAGCACTCAACATTATTTTTATATTTTTTTAAATATTATTTTACAAATATTTCATGCTAATGCAATTTGGTATTTTAATTGGAATATAATAACATTATCAATTAAACTATACAGCTATTTTATATTATTACAAAATTAATAATCAAACATGATGGGCTATTTGGTAAATTAATTACAATATATTCAAGTTTAATCCATTACATGCTTCCTAATAATAGTTGATTAATTCATTTTTTATATCGTTACAGATTGTTGGCTTTCCCAGTTCATGGCGCCTGATAATAATTAAACCTCTATCATTATACTGTTATAGATTTTGAGTGTTCAAAGTTATGGCTTATTTGATCAATCATTTATTTTAAAATATCATTTTTATATTGTTACAATGTATATATATATGATATCAGTGTATAAATTTTAACTAGTTTTAAAATTGTAACCGTGTTATAACCTCTAAAGGATTTTTTTTATCTGTTTTATATTTAAATAGCTTAATTTTTTTTCTCTCTTTAATTTAATGAATTTTTCGTCTTTTTTATTGGGTTACAGCATTGATATAATTAATCATTTTTGCATCAATTTAGTGCACTTTATTTATTTATTATAATTGGCTATTTTTTTTATTTTGGAAACTTATCTTTGTACAATTATTCAGCTAAACCATTTGCATCTTATATTGATTAACACAACTGTAAAACTATTGTTTTATTTTATCTATTATTACATTGTACAGGATTAAACCTGCATTTATATATGTAATATATGTGGGATTCGAACTCAGACTTTCACATGACCCACTATTCTCAGTGCCATCTCATATTGCTGACTCACCTGATCACACACATGGTTGAAAAGAAAAATAATCGCCAATATTTGTATTTCATGCTAAACCAGCAATCATCAGTTGGTCTAGATTACTATCCTCTTACATATATACAATCAGTGTTCAGCTTTATATTAAGGTAGCCAATCTACATACTTTAATGGACAGGCTTCAAACTGTTCCAATTCACAACTCTTCAGCTTTCTATTTCATTTAACATCTGCTGATGGAATGTTCAAAGCCCTTGTTAGTGCCAAGGTTGTCATCCTACCCATGTTGACATATTAGTCATTCTAACCTCTCATGTACAGGAGAATAATCCATTTATATGTACATATGTGAGTGATGGGCAGACCTTTTACAAACTATTTATATAAATTAATACATTGTACAGTCTTAAACCTGCATTTATATATTTAATATATGTGGGATTTGAACTCAGACTTTCACACAACCCACCACTCTCAGTGCCATCTCATATTACTGACGCACCTGATCAAACACATGTTGAAAAGATAAATAATCATCAATATAAGTATTTCATGCTAAATCAGCAATCATCAGTTGGTCTAGATTACTACTCTCACACATATATACAATCAGTGCTCAGCTTTATATTAAGATAGCTAATCTTCATTAAAGTATGAAGATTGGCTATCTTAATATAAAACTGAGACTGATTGTATATATGTGTGAGGATAGTTTATCTATTATTACAAGTTTTAATTTTGATTTGAGTTTTCTATTTATTATTATATAAATTTATACTTAAATTATGGAGGTTTTTACTAATTTTGATTGAATAAATTTAAATTCATTTTCTTTGCACATTTCTGTAATGGAATTATTGTGCTTATATATATATATAGAGAGAGAGAGTGTGTGTGTACCAATAGCTCCAACAAGCTCTTAATTCATAAGTACTGTAAAAGAAAATATTTAAAATCTGTATCAAGAACATTCCTATCCACAAACCAATTAGTTTTGAGCATATGGCTCACTCAGTGAGGAGCTAGAACATTCAGACACTAGATCTAAAATATCAACTCAAAATCAGCACTTATGTAATATGTAATATTTAAGTAGAAACTCTGAAATTTTCGGACATGAAAATGTATTTAACTCCAGCTATCTAACTTAAATAGCTATATGAGACTGAACTAAATTCAGATCTACCATATATTAATAGCCTTATCATTGCCAAGGCATTAAAGGTAAAATTATAGTAATCAATAAAACAAGTCATTTATAGCATGACATTGCTTTTATAAGCTTGTATTTACAAATATGTAATATAGAGAGTGTGTTACAGAGAGATTTTTTTTTTCATTTTGCAACTTTTTTTAGTTTATTAAAAGTATCTGGAAATATCTTAATATTAGAACAGTCTAATTAATAAAAAAATATTGAAATATCTTTATTTCATTTATTAATATTTCAGTGTCCCTTAACAAGTAGCATATATTTTTGCATCATAGTTCACATTTAAGTATTTTAATTTATATTCAGTTGTTCTAAATACAATAAGAAGAACAAAGTGATATATATGAAAATAATATTTTGGTTTCTATTTTTTGTTATATATAGTATATATGGCTTAAAAATATTTTTCTTAATTTTTATAAGTTGCTTAATTTGTTTTGTAAAATTAATTATGATTAATATTTGTAATTAGATAAAATATTTTGAATTAGATTAGTATTTGTAGGTCCTATATAATGTAACATTGTTTACTAGATCTATTTAATCATAAAAAAATATATAAATAATAACAGAAAGGTCAAGAAAAGATGTGTACCATCTCATTCTAACACATTAATGCAAAGATGTCATTAGAATTACAGAAAATCATAGAATTATTTTGTAAATAATAAAACTTACTCATTTTTTTATTCTTCGAAGAATGTAAATAAAATTATTGTTTTTTATAATAATACTTTAATGTGCATAAAATGATGTACAAATCTTTTTAACATTTTAAGTTTCTAAAATATTTAATTTCTCTTTGCCATATTATTACTCCTGATATCTTTTCATATTAGTCAGTCAACAATTTTAAAATGCTTTTTTTTTTCAGACTTCATTTTGAATACAACATCAGTGAAAATATTATATCAACCAAATCCTTTCTACATAGTTCAATTATTTAATATTGAAGAAGAATGTCTATTATATGGTCAATATTATGAAATATTAATGCATTTTCAGAAAATTGTATTATTATAATGTATTAATTATAGTTTCAATCTATTTTTCTTTTTATTATCTAATATTTTAAAATTAAAAATATGATTGCATTTGTTTTAAATTGAGAAAAAGATTAATTAAAAATTTATTTTTAAAGTTGTGTAATTGTCTACTTTAACATTATCGTGCATACTGTTAAATTGTTGATATGAAATGCATTTTAAAAAACTTGAGTTTATCAAAGTTTGTTAATAAATATACTATTTAATTTTGTGATTAAGCTTTCAGTTTTAAACTACTTTTTCATAATATAATTCTTTAATTTTTGATTTAATAGTTTATCTCATTATTATATATGAGTTATATTTTTGACTTTGTAAAAAATTTTTAACATTTTATTAATCCTAATATATAAATGCAAACTGAAGATATTTTTTATAGTTTTTTTTAAAAATGTAGTCTATAATGCAATTTAAGCCTTATATATATATATATAGAATGTGGTAATAAAATCAACTTGAATGACTTACAATCTTGTGATATATAAAAACTTTTGTAATTCCAAATATTCATAATTGCAATTATGTTCAACTAATTTATTATTTTTTGTCAAGCATTGATGGTCAAGAGTTCAGCTCAGCTGCCTTATAAGCAGTTATACCAGGTTAGTGGGTTCGCTTCCTGGCCAATGCTATGACCCATGAAAAAAAATTATTGTTTTTTGATTTTGACTCATACTTATTATCTAAATAATTCTGTTTTAGACAATTATCAATACATATTTATGTACTGCTTTATATTTTATGTATAAGTTCTTGACATTAAATATAATGTAATTTATTTGTGATATTTATATTGGTTTCTTGTTATATCGTTGAACTTTACTGCTGAATAATTTCTAAGTGTTGTGTCTTTCTATTTATTTCTCTTAATTATTTATTCATTTATTAATAATCCCCTTGGATTTTCATTTATTTGCTTGCATTTTGTATTTTATATTGTGATTGATACAATCTTAAGTTATTATCGATTTGACATTTTCAAACTTCTATTGGTTGGATGTATTAATTAATAAAAATATACTACTTCTTTTTTTAGATAAGCCTCAAAACTTAAATAAAAATTGATAATAAAAATATATATATTTGCCTATGCCTAAAATTTTTTAAATATTATCTACAAATAAGCCACAATAATTAGTTATATCAGTATAATAATTTATTACAAAAATCCAACAATTTATAAAATAAATACTTTTTCACCAAAAAAGAGAAAAAAATTAACTTAGTGTTGAAAAAAAATTAGAATTGCTTCACTAGAAACTTTTAAATGAGTGATTAGTGGAATAAAAAAGCAGCAGAAAACTGAATCTCAATATTCATGGTTCACATGATTAACAATTAGAATAACAGTAGAAAGTTTTAAAAGAAAGGTTTGAAAAGTGCTTTATTAAATCTTAACTAATAATGATTATCTGTTGCTGATGTTACATACACATCTTTAAAAACACAACATATATTTCAAATTTTTAATTTCGTTGTTACAGATTGAAATATTCTTACGATAATTTATATATATAAATAAATAATAGAAGTGATTAATCTTTTAAAATTTTAAAAGTTTTTTTAAATCCGATTATAATGATCAAATATTTTTATTTTATTTTTAAAAAGGTCTATTACATTATAATAATATAAATCATAAAATTTTATAAGCACAAACTAAAACTAGTATTATATTTTTAACAAAAAAAAAAAATCACAAAAATTGAATATAATATTACTTAAAGCAAATAAAATGTAATTCAGAGTATCAGCTATTTTGTTCACTGTGAAATTCACAGTAGTTAACATATAAACTTAAATAGAAGGATTTGAACTCAGGACTTTTCAATCTATTCATTCTCCACTTTTTCTCAAGCAATCAATACACATGACCACATGTGAAAAAGATACACAATCACCAATATATGGGCCAGATCATAATTTCCCACACATATATACAACAAGTGCTTGGTATATTATTAGGATAGCAATTCCTCAAACTTTAGTGGATGGTCTTCAATTTTCTCATCCTTCCAACTATTCAGCCTCCATTTCATTGAGAATCTGACAGTGGATCATTCAAAGACTTTGTTTAATTTGATATTGTAGTCATATCCATGTAGACATTACATTCAACTCTTATTTTCAGATATTACATATCCATATATATTAAAAGAAGAGATATGAACTGAACTTATTACTAAAATGTAAATCTATTTCCCAAGCAATATGTAATTCTAAGGCAATAGTTATTTTCTTATACTGAATGGTTCCTATATATGTAAATAGAGGAATTTGAACTTAGGATCTAATGCTGGATGAATGGACTAAAAATTCTAAGTGCAAATCCTTCTATTTACATATATAGAAAACATTTAGTATAACAAAATGGCATATCACCTTAGAAGATATAAATTTATAAATGAATTCCCAGCAGAGAAAAATATAATAATTAAATTAGACAATTAATTGATTGCTTTTAAAATGCTTATTAAGATTTATAATGTATGAAATATAATGATATAGTAGAATAAACTTAGGGAGTAATACTTTCTTATTTATTCTCTAGTTTTTAGTATCTATTTTTTCTTTATTTGTTAAAATATAATTGGTATCATATTTCACCCATGATAAATTTCATAAAATAAAATTGTAAGCTTGTTAAGGAATTTTTAGTTTCTTAAAGCTGTTTTTAAGTTTCATCTAGAAACAAAACTCATTACTTTAACAAGATAAGTGAACATGCTAATCAATGTATAGTCAGAATCTCTGTTTATACAAATATGTATATATTAATCTACAATGACTACAACACTGTTTAATCATGTAAATGCTACTAGCAGTATTTCATACTGCTACTAAAATGAGTATATGTTACATGTAAATATCATTTCAAAATTGATTTTTTTATTGAAATGTGATGTTTTAAAAACAGTAGATTTTTTTTTTATAATCAGTTATTATAATAAAATAAATTGGCTTATTATTGTTTATGCCATTAGTTATAACAATGTTTCAATATTTGCTTTAAAAAATAGCAAAAAAAGGTTACTTGAAAGAGATGATAAGATTTACAGCTGTTTGCACAACAAATGATATGAGATATTTATCATAAAAAGACGAGCATAAAATTTAAACAACGTGTTAAATTCAAACTAATTTGATTTTTCCAAAATAAATTATATCTAATGATATAATTGTCAATACATTAATTCTTCATATTATAATTCAAATCCTGAATGGAACTAATTTTTTTTAAATATCTAAAAATTTACAAATAAGTTTGGGACTATTTTTAAAATAATTAACTTATATATTTAAATAATCTAACAAATATAAATCAGGCAAAACTCTCCATACAATATTGCCACTCAGTGCAAGCCAGAGTAATCAATGGATGCCAGAAGGCTTGTGTATAAAATCCCCATTTAGTGCCTATTTATCCAATATCCCCAGACTAGTTTCTGGCTTGTGGCCTTCATCAGTGAGGAGCCTTGAATCTAAGAACACTGCATCTAGATCTTAGGATCTAATGCAACCCTTCAAAAGGCCCCCTTTTATATCTACTTAACTACAAACTATGAGTCTCAAATTAAAACACAATAATATTTTCAATCCAAGCTCATTAGCTTATATAGTAATACAGGTCTGAACTCAGTTCAGTACCTATACATTTTGGTGTCTTTGGTTATGGAGAGTTTTGCCTGTTTTAATAAAAGTTATAAGCAAGCATAAGAAATGGTGATCATGCAATGTTTATTGGCTTAAAACCAATCCTGCCTAATAGGATAGTGGTGGGTATAATTATTACAGAATCAAAGCCATAAAAATGTATATGTACTGAACTGAGTTCAGATCTATATAACTATATAAGCTAATGATCTTGGATTGAAAGTAGTATTGTGTTTTCAATTTGAGATAGTTTTGTAGTTAAGTAGAGATAAAAGGTGGCTGCTGGAGGTCCTTGCATTAGATCCTAAGATCTTGGTGCAGTGCTTTCAGATCCCACGCTCCTCACTGATGAAGGCCACAAGCCAGAAACTAGTCTGGGGATATTGGATAAGTAGACACTAGAGAGTGATTTTATGCACAAGTCTTCTGGCATCCATTGATTACTCTGGCTTGCACTGAGTGGAATTACTGTATGGGGAGTTTTGCCTGTTATAAGCAAGTATAAGAAATGGTGATCATGTGATCTTTATTGGTTTAAATATAAACCAGAAGATAATCAATGTGGTGATTGCTTATACTTTAATTGAAGCAAATTCTGAAATTAGCTATATCCTGAAGTAGCATGCTTTATGAATACTCCATTTAGTTTGTCCCATAAATAAAACTGTAAATCATAAAACATTCAAATCCTAGAATGCAGTCTGTAGGCTAAAATTAGGTATTTTATTATATATTATACAGCATAGTTATATTTCTTCAGAAGAGGACTGCATAAATCATTTAATTAGATCCATTTTCTTCCAAGCAGTTTTGAACAAATCATATAAAAGTGAAGTCTTTTGCTTAAAAGCAGGTACAATATCATGTCCAAAATAATAATTCTGCTATTGTCAAATAATATTTTGCCATTCAGTCTTAGAACTATATAATAAAATTTAATGAATCATTACATCTAATATATTTGACTATATTATTAAGTTAATGAAATAGTAATATTTATATGGATTAAAGATAGAGCAATGTAGTCTATGAAGCAATATGCTTCTAATCCCGCAGTAGCACATCCATATATGACTTTTTACAATTTGAATTGAAATAAAAGGCTAAGAAAATGTTAAAATTGTTATCAGGTTTTAATCAGGATTGGAATGTTTTTTTCCAGATATCTAGACCATAGCCAACTAAGCTAATCTTCCAATGTTGATTAGTAAATGGATATCTAATTATTCTTAGCTAAAATGTAAAATAGAGTGAAAAATCGCTCAAACACCACCTATAGGCAGATGGCAAATCTATTGAGTAATGAATGCTCTTACTTTCACTAATGTTTTATAAGGTGCTACTAGAGTGTTCTTAGCTCTGTAAAACGATTTTGGTTATATAAATATATGTGCGTTAAAAAACGGTTACTAAATAAAAAATGTTTTTGCTTTATTATAAATAATAGTTTTTTTTAAAAAAATTTTAAAATATGTCTCGACAAAATAAACAGTAAAACTTAATAAGTAAATAATTAAATAATATTTCAATTAAAAATATATAATAAATTTGGAAAATATAAATGTGCAATTTTTTAAAGAAATATTAAGAGTAATATTAAAATCTGTTAGGCAGTAAAATATGTATGTATTAAAAAGAAAGCCATGTTATATTCATACACTAGGGGTCGCATTTATACCTTATTTTTTAAAATGTAACGGTTATAAATAAACATGCATTCATATATACATAGTATGTATTTATAAGTTCAAATGTTTCAGTTAATATTTTTAATTAGAATTAAATGTTAAATGTAGAAAATTGTAAATTATTACATTATTGATATTTAAAGCTTTTAGATATATACAATTCTGTAAATTTTCTTAAGATAATTAGTCAAAATACAGAAAGTAAGAACTATTATTGTAACAAACATAACAATTAAAGTTTTTTATTTTTATTTTTTATTGCCATTAAAAAAGGTTAAACATTTACAATCAATGTTAAGATAGTAATATTAAAAAATGTAAACATTAAAAAAGCGGTTAGTGGTATATAATATTTTCGGGATTTAATATATATTAATCTAAAACAAAGCGTTAGTATTACATTTGAATTTATTTTGTAAAAAATATTATGCATATTTCTCTTTTACTTATATAGATATTTTGTCAAGATAAATCAATTTTTATATCTGTCTAAAGAAGAAAAAAAGCATAACAACATAATATATGCCTGTGTACGTTTGAGTGTATGTAAAACTAAATTTTTACACTTAAAATATTAAAGTGAATTAAATTTATTTTATAAATAAATACTATTAAACATTATTATAAATGAAGAGGCATGAAGTCTAGGAATTGGACAATATCAAAATAATATTTTCGTATTATTTAATAGTATAGAGAGACACAGTGTCGATGTTTTTAGAAAAATAATTGTTACTAAGCCAAAATATATTATCTAGAACAGATGATAGCAAATTTATCCAATCAAATATTAGTGTTATAAAAGTAAACAACAACATACACACAAAAAAAAAAAGAGTTTTTTTTTTTTTTAAATTTTAACATATACTCATGATTATATATAGATTATACAAATAAATATTTTAAAATTAAATTCACTTTATAAATTGTTAATATCTTTCTTATATATTATAATATATGAAGAAATGTTACTCTCGTATATAACACATTTAAACATTTTTGTTTATTCATTATATCTTTTAAAGAGATAAGTCATCCATTAATAAAACAAAATTTTAAATTATATTTTAATATATGAATATAACATTGGTCTCATAACACAGAGTATAGAGTATGTGTAGGCTTAATAAGAGAGAATCTGAGATTACAATCCCACAATTGGGTAATCATTTTTTTTCACATCAGGGCTGAATTATGAGGAGATGGGAAGCCATATTCAGCCCCAAATAAACAAAATATGAAATTAAATATAAAAGGAACGAGCATGAGAGATCAGCACAGAACTAACTATAAGTTCACCAGCCTTACATAAAAATAATAATTATTCATCAACATGAATGATGAACAATAAAAATAAATCAACAGTCAATCTGGTGATTGTATTTGAAAGTGGTCCACTATAGACCAGGCAAATTATTTAGCTACTGCCAAAGCCAGGGCACGAATACAAACAATAATTATCTGAATGCACATACTTAGGTGCTACTGCATCAAAATACAACAAACAATAAGTCAAATAATGCTGAGATACTAAAAACATTCTGACCATCATCAATGCTTCACTCATTTAGTACCATTAATGTACTGGCCAACTGTAAATCAAATTTCTACAGAGATAATAAATAAAATAAAATGTAGTGCATGACCTTTGCATCAAGCAGGATTACAGAAATAATGAAGTCATCATCAACTGGATGTTTGTAACATTAAACATAATCCGCTACTTGATATAATTGTTATGCACAAATGTAGCTCAGGAAGAAGAACTCTATAAACTATTACTGTGAGCAAGTGATAAATAAATAAATAAAGTAGCTTATTATAAATCACTTCAAATAATTCCTAGGTTTACCCTATTATAAGTAATTAGTTTTATTGGGATCACTTAAAAAAGCATAAAACTTTAAACTGTCATGAAATAAAGTAACACTTACTGCCATTTATGAAACAGGAATTGGGTAGAATAAAGAAATTAAGACTATTTTTTTTTTAAAACAATCATTTAATAACTAATTGATTAACAATAAACAAAAAAATGACATGATAGTATAAAATTTTAAACATTCATTTCCAAAAAATATATTTTCATAAAAATTATAAACAATCAGTTGTTTTCTATTCATAAATTAACTTGTAATTAATTAAGTTATTTCTTTAAAATAATCAAGAATTGCAAAAATAACATAGGTTAATTAATTTTTTGTTGGATTTTAGGAGGAAAAATGAATGAAAAGAGAAAAACATGTTTCCACAGGGGAAAAAAAATTAAATTTACAAAAAATTCAATTTTCTACAAATTAATTTAATAATTTTGAAGAAACAATTGAGTGGATTTTTTTTAAAAAAGGTTCACAATTTAAAAATATTAATTTAATGAAAATATTTAAAATGATCAATTCTTACAACAACAACAACAACAACAAAAAAATCTCTTTTTTTACTATACATGAAAATTTAGTGTGCACACAAAAATATCTTGTTTTAGAAGTCATTATTTCAAGTTACAATTTCCAGTTTTTTCCAAAATGAGTTTCTCCTTGAAGGTTTCTAGACATGTACATGACTAATTTGTCCTTTTCTTGATTCACAGTAACTCCAGGTTAAAAATAGCAAATTTCAACCATTTCTTTTTGCTAAAATTTTCAGGTGAGACTAACACAGACAATGACTCATGCTCTTTGTTAAAAACAAAGTTGAAAATTACTTTAGGGAGTAACTTCTCTACTTTTTTATTCCAGTAACAGCAAGTTACCTGGAGAAAAATAATGTCTAGCTTTTAGCTGAATTTAGTACATGGTTTTCATTATAAAAACCATTTTTATGACTATACTGACAGTATGCTAAAAGCTTGATTAAGCCTTCTATTCTCTTCAATAGATTGGTTAAGATGCCTGTTGTATTATGCAACAGTTTAGTGAACACTTCTGCTTCTTTCTTCTTTATCTGCTGGATTAAAACTTGACTGCTCTCTCTCCAACAGCTAAGTTAGGAATATCTACTTGTTACCAGACACTTGATTTTTCTGTCTTATTCACACACCCAATTTTCTAGAACAATTTGGACAAAAGCCAATCACAATCTATCTCTAAACCTGATAATTTTTATAACAACCAATTAGAAATTTTTTTACAAATATAATTGCTCAGCTATTACTCTCCTTAATCATAGACACTGAAAAACAAATCAAGAACTTAAATTAATATCATAAAATTATTGACATCACTTTCTAATTAAAAATTTTTTCTTGCAAAAGGAAAACAAGATAATCGGTTAATTGCACTGATTTGATTTTTGTATTGAAAAGAGATAAAGAGAAAAGAAAAAAAAATAACTCTGACATTTACCAAAAGTATTCAAATCATATTATTTTTTCTTTTTAAAAATACTATTAAAAATAAAACTTTATCTCTCTTTTAAGGTTACAATTTAATATCCATTAAATAATTGACAAAAAAAAATCATGATTTTTCTCTTAGTACATTTTAATAGTTTAAATTAAAGCTCCTAATTAATAATAATTACTGAAGAGAAAGAAAAGAAACTTGTTTAGATTATTTTATAAATTTCTCTGCCTTCTACAATCATTTATAACTCATTAAAATATTCACATATTAAAATCATATTATTATTTAACAAATTTAATGTTTGAAAATTTTCATACCATCACTCAGGAACTTAAAATAGTTAGTTAATTGAAGATACATTATTATTATAAAAAATGTGCATGGAAAAATGAAATATTTCCCCATTAATTAAATAATTCTATATTTAAGTTTGAGGAGTGTGCTTCCAGCTATATAATTATTTTTAATGCAACTATGTAGCAATATATATTGAACTCAGATTTTCAAGAATGTGTCCAGTGTGCATAGAATCTTTAACATTTTAAATAAATTTCAGATCTCTACAGGCTCATGTATTCAGTCTTCCAAGTCGTCTGCATGGCAATTGGCCACTGCCAAGAGAATCCCATGTGACTTCTTGGGCACACCTTCCTCCTTTCTAGGGTTGCCTCTCTATCTGTCTAAAACTAAAATGAGTGCCCATTTGAACAAACTGGTCGTAAAAATCATCGAAACTAAAATAAATGTCTTTTCTCCATTTAAATTGTATGAAACAACCAGAGCAAAGGTTTTTAACGCTGTTGCTGTTGGTGTGCTCTCTTACTATGGACCATGGATGAAAATCTTTAATGCCACTAGTCTTAAGATCATTCAATTGGCAAAAAGATATATTTGGGGTAAGAAGTATAGCCTGATACCTACTAAAATAATGCAGCTACCGATTGGAGAAGGGGGGTCTCAATTTAATTGACCCTAAGTCATTGGTGAGCTTCATTAAGGCAAAAGCTTATTTAAGGATCATTGACGATAATTCGCTCAGGCCGCTAACACAGAATATTAATCTAGATTCTAACCTGGGGTCGGACGGAGTATCTTATTTTGATGATATGATGATTGCATACAGGGATATCCAGGATGATCTAAACTTAGAAACCTTAGATAATTTAAAATATAAAGAGCTAAAAAATAGAGAGCTTTCTAATGAAAACTCCTGGCTCAATGCCTCATTAAAAAAAATTCTAAAAAATTTCCAATCTATTTGTACATCACAGTCTGTTATGAAATTTATTTTCAGATTGATAAATGGAATTTTGCCAACCACCACTTTTTTAAACCAAAGGCTGAAAATGGGCCTGGATATTCTATGCAAATGCTGTAACAGATCCGACGAGACCTTTCTTCACCTGATGGAGGAATGTACAGCCTTTAGTGATTTGAGATCTATGGTCTTTCATAAGCCTATTGTAAATCTAAGACTCTTATTTAAAGAGAACATTGTATTATTCAATCCTCATAACGCCATAGTTATTGTGCATGTAATGAGAGCAATATGGATATCTATGTGTGCTCTCATCTTCGATAACAAGAAGATATATTGGAAAAAAAAAATGGAAAAAGAATGGGATGACACGTTTTATAAAGGTTTAAAATTTTGGCCAAGAAAAACGTTTTTATTGGTATGGGGTGGTTATGCTCCTACAAGGTGCGAAATGTGGAGCTGAATGCACTTACAGATTCTTATATATTTTTAATTTTTGATTATCATTTTCATGCAAACATATTAATTTTAATTTTAATAAAATCTTTAAAAACAGTGCAATTTGAAAGTTTATAATGATAAACTTATGATAGGATACAAAATTTGTTTAAAAGAGTTTATAAATCTGTGTAAAAAATATGAATCAATGTAGATGTTAGGAAAAAATATTTATACCATTACAATATGTACATTTAATATTATGTAAATAGTTTTTTTTTTTGCTTTGTTTAATAAAAAAGTATTATTATATTATACAGTATATCATAAAAAAAAAAAAAAAAAAAAGATTTTCAAGTTCTACAATTATTAACTCCATTTTATACAACCAATACACATGACAACATACATGCAAAAAAGATAAATGACTCCAATATACATATTTCATGTTGAACCAGCACTCATATATGGTCATGTGTAGGTTGAATGATAGAGTGGATAGTTGTAGGGAACTTGAAAGTCATAGTTCAAATTCCTTATAATTACATTAATTTTTTTTATCAAGAAATTTTATTGTGAGCTCAAAGAATTAAATTATTGCAATAACAGAGTTTTATTGTTAACAGACACTATAATAATGGTTACATAACCCAATAGCAATGGTCTGGGCATAAAAAAATCAATCATTCAATCACAAATTGTCCATTGCTACAAGGCTCCATGTAGCATTGTAGAGGTATGTTGGAGCTAATTTTTTGTCTCTGTTTCTGATGGCCTGAAGTTTTGCCAGAAGTATTTTTTTACAGTCAACCAAGGTATGGCCATAAATGAGTGCACACCTATTTAACCAATAGGCAAACAACAGAAAAGCTATGATTCTTATGGATGGAAAATCCTGTTGGATATGCTAGAAATCAGTCCGGTGAGGAGAGGCACTCTAGGTTTGTATATTGATGAAATAAAGTCTCTGTCCCATTGAAGTGATGTACAATGGCTCAAAATGTATTATTGTGTCATCATCCTGTTTACATAATGGGCAGACTGGGTCCAAGCATGAGAACCCTTTACAATAGACCAGAAAATGGTATGTGGACAGAGCACTCAGGTTTAATTTAATCAAAAAATAAAAAAATTTCAGTTTGAGATGCCACTGTTTAAACCTTTTAATGATTAAATAATTTGGAAGGGTTAGCAGTGATGGGATTGGGGGGATTTCTTAATTTGTTAGATGGTATGCATCCCAGAACATAATTTTCTGTGAGTTAACCTGAATTTGGTAGAGGGATAAATTTTGCAATATTTAACAATAAGGATGACAACCTTTAAATTTAGTTTAGACATTATACATGTAATTAAAAATTATATATATATCTGGAATAACAAAAGTATTGATTAAGTAATAATATTTGATATTTTAAAGTATTGTAAATTATTTAAAACCATCTATTAAAAAAGGTCTATTTGATTTTGATCAAAATATAAAGTTTTAATGGGAAAAAAATATTTGTTTAAAACAAAGATGCTTTTTCTTTTAATATAGATTAATTATAGGATTAGTGCTATAGTCTGTTTTTACTTAAAGGATTACGAAATTTTAAAAGATTAAGAAACTTTTTAGCTTATTTTTGGTTTTAAGGAATGTAAATTAAAAGCAGAAAAATAGTAATTGAGTTATTGTCTTATTTTACTAATTAAGTAAAAAAGAGTTATTGAATTATTATTTTAAAGTTCCTTTGTACTATTATAAATAGTGAGCTGAAATAACTGATTATTATTAATTTAAAGAATGTGCAGAAATCTAGCTCTGAGGGAACAATTGTTGCTACTTTTCACATTGGTCAAGTTTGAACTACTGGAGAAGTAATGTAACAGCTTCTCTATAATATTTCAAAGCCTACATATAAATATTATAAATTATTGATTCTGAAAAGAGTTGAAAACCATCAGCTTCTATCTTATATATTTTTTGACCAGGACATGTCACACAGGAAATTTATGTCAGAAGCCAGCCTACAAATCTTAAGACTCCAGTACTATATTTTATTCATATATGCTATTTTATGTATGCATGGAAACACAGATGAAAGAAGTCAATTAAACATATATTATAATGTTAATGTATGGGATAGATTTTATGAAAAACATATAAAACATAGATGGAAGAAATAGGCTAGTAAATAATATATATATATTACTACTGACATATTATTTCAAACGTTAACTTTGCAGCTAATAAGCATATATTTTTATCTACTGTAATGATCTGGAGAATAACACTTAACGTGATCTGCACTACAGGGCGCCATCTAGGCATTTGAACCTAGAAAAATTGATAAAGTAGGCAGATACGTAAGTAAAACAAATTTTTTGATTTTATTTATTTATTTATATATTTTGATATCCGGTCGTTAGCCCATGTCACTAGCTCAGGGAGTAGCAGAGACTTAATAATATAATATCTTATCTAATTATATTTCAATATTAAAAAATAAATAAAATAAGCCACTGCCAGTAATTAACATACAAAAATTTATTTACGCACATATATACTGTATATAAGATTTAACATTATTATTTTAATATGTTTACTTTAACATTTAACATTATTTTTACTTTTATTTTAGATTTTTAATTTACATTTTAAATTTTATACTATTATTAGTTCGCACAGATTTGTTTAAAAATGTTGAGTATAGATCGGTTACATAGATTCCACGGTCAAAAATATTTCAAAATAAACATAAACGATCAAAATACAAAATCATTGGTACCGTCAATTGCAGAGGGAAATTTATAAGTAACCCAATAGCATTCACCATAAGATGCTTGCATTGTCACCAATAACTTAAAAGCCCTCCGAATAAATACATTTTAGATACTCACCATAAGGTATCATTATTTATTGAATGTCTATATATTTTGATCAAATATGAAAACCCACAACATAATTAACCGATAACGAATCCATGCAAGTGTCTATAAACAACTTAAATTTGATGCATTTTTATTTAGTGTCAAGTATGAATAGATTACATAGATTTGCATTTGAAGATAAAACATTCTATCCCTATTTAACCTTAGGCTAAAAGTTCGAAGTCAACCTGGTGTCAATCCATCTGATATATCGATGTATTCAATGTAATACAAATACTGCAACACAAAATAGGTTAAGATAAGACATTGACTCTCGTCAGATAGAAATATTACATCTATCTAATGAGAAGAACAATAAAAAAAACTCCATAGAAATGGACTGTGGTCATTTTGCCAACTTACGATCGCATTCCCTAGGCAAGAGGATGTGTGCGGCGTATACAAGCGATTCTGCCCATAGCGAATCTTGCATTACATCTACTAACTACATCTATATATACAATCCATTGAACCAATTCAACAACGACACGAATAACCTAAGATTACCCTTTCCTAATATAACTTTATAAATCTATACAGCCATTCACGCCCGACTTAAGTTTATCATTGATATATTTTAATTTATCGGAAAACAGAAATCATAATAAAACTTAAAGAACAATAAAAATATAAATGGAAATGATTTTACAAAAGAAATACATCAAATAACATTTTAACTACTTTAGTCAGATAGGAAATTCTTATATTTATAAATATTGAAAAGTTTAGTATTTAGAGTTCTTTTGTTTAGAAATATTCATAAATTATTTATATTTAAAGCTGAGAGTTCAAAAAGTTCTTACGATTTCAAAACGTTCCTTTTATCTGTTGCTTGCCATTTGGAATCCACATTAAATCCCCCGATGATCCTGTTGTCCTCAGTATAAGAAAAGCGATGTTTCATTTCTTTTTTTTTTTAACAACTGAAGGGATTGAAGAGTGCGTCTTTTCAATCCCTTATCCTTCAACTCCACACTAACACATATAGTCACATCTCCTCCTTCTAATTAATTAAACCAAATCCCTTTTTATTTCCAAATTTTTTCTTTTATACCTAACTTTAGGATCCAATGAACGTTACGTCATCGTTGATGATGATCCTTCCATTGAGTCTGATTTCCCTGATGGATTTCTTTCATTGGCCATTCTGTTCCTATTGTTTTCCTATCTGACCATTGCTTATACATTTTAGATGCCCAAGGCTAGTTTACTAATTAAAATAATCATTTCCATTTTACAAAAGATTAATTAATCGGTTTTCAAACTTAAACATATATTTTTATCTCTAAATCTTTTCTGAAAATTTAGTTTTAAAATACTTTTTCTTTAATAAAGTTTTATTTTAATAATTATTTATCTGTGCGATTGTATATATATGCGAGTTTAAGATGATTTTTTTATTTTTAATTCTTTAAAAAGAAGTTTTTATTGACGAACTTTTATTTTTTTTCATGTTTACTAATAAAAAAAAAACAATGTAACGACGTCTGTGCCTGTTACACTACTAACTGAGTGAAAAAATGTTTAATCTCTGTTGTACTAATTTAAGAGTAAACAATTTTTGAATCAAATTAAACAATTAACCAATGAAAATAAATTTTGGAAAATTTGCTTAAACTTAGAGAACAGATGTTAAAAACAAATCATGTTCAAACAGATTTTCAAAAAAATAAAATATTATTTCTCTATACTAAAAGGTTTTGTTTACAATTAAAAAGTGGTTGGAAAAAAGAACTTTCAAGGGACTTTTGATGTTAAATAATGTTTCTTTATTTTAAAATTTATATTTACAATTAAGAATAATAACTTGATTTTCAAGTTAAAAACAATTAAAATTAGTAACTGAAATGATTTATTTTTATATTATAACAATCAAGTATCTGTGGGCACATTATATATATGTTAACTTTGAATTATTTATATTTGTTAAAATAGAATACTGTTTATTAGCTTAGTAATGATTGGAATATTTTGTATTAACATGTATGCAAGTCATTGTGCTTATATATATATATGGGTACTTAGGTATCAGTTGGTAGTGAAATTTTAATATTCATTACTTATAATTATTTATGATTGTTAAATATTTGATAGTATATTTTGTTTAATTAATTAATAATAAATCTAACATTCAAAGATTTAAAGAATCATTTTTAACAAGATTGTAAATAATATCTCCATTTTCTATAATAATGTCAAATTATTTACACTGCTAAAGATGTAAATATTAATTATTATTAAGAGTTGATGCCAGCACATAATACTGCTAAAGAAGATCATTTAAAAAAAGTGGATCAGTAGTAGCTAAAAGTTAATAAAGAATATAACTCCACATAATAATTCTTTAGAAATCTTTCAATAACTTATTTTTGAAAGTTAAATTTACCTAAATAATTAAATAAAACAGTCTATCAAATATTTAGCAATTACACATAATAGTTATAATTTTAATGGAGACTAAAATTTCACTATTGGACTAACCCATGAGTGCCTATATGTGTGTTATATTAACTCCTTATTTATATATTTTTGAAAAATTTGATTGATTAAATTAGCAAGTATTGAAATATCCTTAGATATTTGTAAATAGTCAATATCAGAATGCTTTCATTTTTTATTATTATGTTTTGTTTATTATTTTGTTATTCCATGGAAATTATTTAATACTTGTATAGTTTAAAGTTGTTATCAGTTTTCAGATACATTATGATTCCAAAGCTAACTTTGAACAATTTTTATGGAATATGATTTGTGAATATCTATATACTTTAATTATAAAATTATTTAGCAGGTGCTAAGGTAGTAAAATATATCTTTAAATATTCATCCACTTTATGTTATAGATTTTGTGATGATGACTTGTAGATTTATGGCCAGTACACTCATTGTGCAGATGTCTTGGAACATTGATGATGAATATCAAAGATGTAATGATCACAACACTTCTAATATAGGATTACTTTTAGAGTTTTTTAAGGGCATATGTGTATACAGATAAAATATTGATAATTGCTTTTGTAATATTATGACTTAAGTTTGGTCTTGTCTAGAAGATAATTAATCTTAACTTTTATGTTATTTCTCATTTAAATCCAGTCACAAAGAATGATCCTTGAATATTGAAGATAGTAGCTAGTGATGCTATGTTTATTACTTATTATTTATAATTACTTATCTTAATTTCTCATGTTGATTTTTTGCTCCTTTGTGGATAATTATTTATTGATTACTTATCATTCTTTAATATCTTTTCATTCCAAACTGTTGCAATGCATATATAAAGATGATTTGAATGCTTTCTCTGTAGCATTTATCATAAAAATAAAAAAGTAAGCTTGTTTAGAGCTATCATCATGCTCTTTATATTACAGATTTGTTAATGCAAGCTATATTGGTCATGTGGCATATGACTTGATTTTATTACTATTATTATTTTGCTGTTGGGGGATTTGACTAAATTAAATTACTAAGCTCATTAATATATGGAATATCTGAGTTAAGTTCAGACCCATATAATTATTTTAGTTGAAGAGCTAAATTTAAAGATTTGTAGATGTCTAAAAATTTCAGATCTTGAATTGATTTTTGAATCTGGTGTCCTAGCTCCTTGCTGAAGAGAGTTATAGCTCGAAACCAGTGAGCAAATGGATACAATCCTAGATAAAGAGGATTTGAATGCTTTCACTTGTAGCATTTGTCATAAAAATAAAAAATAAGCTTGTTTAGAGCTATTAGCATCTCTTTATTATATGTGTGTGAGTGTGCGCGCAGCATGTGTCATGCATGTAAAAATATAAGGCTATGAAACTAAAAAAAAATTTGGAAAAAAAATAAAACAATAGAATAATAAAAGATAGTATAATTCAGACTATGAGTAATGCTGAAAAACATGCTAAACAAATGCAAAATTTTAATATATCTTTTTTTGCATTATAATATTAATTATATTCATACCATTATCATTATACTCACTCTAAAGAAGAAAGCTATTCCAACTACAGACAAAAAGAAAAAAGGAAAAAAGTTTAAAAAATTAAAAATCTGTTTTAAGATAACTATGCAAACTACTCTCACAATAAATGTATTCATAGATGTCACATTCTGATCTTTTCATTCCTTTACATGACCTTTTGATACGATATTTTTAATTTCTTCATCAACTCTTCTAGTTATAGGTTTCATTGTATATATCATCAATCATATCTTCCACTGGGAAAAAAAAATCAATATTGCACTTTTTAGAGGATCTATAAAATTATTATTATAATGCAAATGATATCTGAATTTTTCATGAAAGCAAATTATTGCTTCTTTGAAAGTTCTTTCAAAAGTTTATTTTTTCAAATGATTCCTAAATCGTAAACAACATATTTAAAATTAAATTATTAGAAATATTTTTAGAAAGTTCTAACTCATTTTCTTCACAGTCCTAATTCAATGTTGTTTTGAAATTGTATAATATAGCTTCGTGTAAAGTGGAGAAGTTGAAGCCTATCCATTAAAGTTTGAATATTTTCTAGTTTAATATAAACCGAGCATTGGTAATATATACATTACTGTGGGAGATGATAAGTGCTAGTTTAGCACGAAATACGTATATCGGAGATTATTTATCATTTTCACATTGTGGTCATGTGTATTGTTGTATAAGATGGAGTGAATGACTAAAACGAGCTTAAAAAGCTACGTTCAAATACCCTCAAATTACATTTAGTTTAAAGTATATATACTATACTTGTATTTAAATATCTAAAAACATACAGTTACATTTATTCATTTTGCGTTAAATTACTATTAAAATCAAACAATTACCTTTTTAAAAAATAAAAATACAGATTTATAATTTATAAATAATTCTAGTTTTTTAAACGATGTTATATATATAAAACACATTTTTTAATCAGTTAATAATAAATGAAATATAGGCTTATTATATATCTATATCAATATATGTAATATATAGGGTATATGAGCACAGACTTTCACAGCCCACCACTCACCACTATCTCATGTCAAAAAGATAAATAATCACTAATATACTTATTTTATGCTAAACCAGCAATCATCAGTTGGTCCAGATTATCTCCACACATACATGCAATAAGGGCTCAGATGTATATATATATATATATATTAAGATAACCAATATTCATACTTTAATGGACAGCCATCAATCCACTCCACAATCCAACTCTTCAACCGTCCATCCAATTGAAAATCTGATGATGGAACACGCAAAGGCCACCCTGAGGCTGAGATTCTTGTCACACCCATGCTGGATTATGTCCTGTACATGAGGGGTAAGATTGACTTTAGGTCAGCATGGGTGTGACAAGAATCTCGGTCTCAGGGTGACCTTTGAGTGTTCCATCATCAGATTGTCAATTGCATGGATGGTTGAAGAATTGGATTGTGGACTGGACTGATGCCTGTTCATTAAAGTATAAAGATTGGCTATCTTAATATATATATATATATATCTGAGCACTTATTGCATATATGTGTGGATGATAATCTGGACCAACTGATGATTGCTGGTTTAGCATGAAATACATATATTGGTGATTATTTATCTTTTTGACATATATGTGTGTTCAAGTGTATCAGTGATATAAGATAGAGTGGTGAGTGCTGTGAAAGTCTGTGATCATATAATCAGCTAATAAAAATTTCTGTAGATAAGTTAAAAATCTAATTTTTAAACTAATTAAATTGATATTTTTATAAATTTTATTTATTTAAAATTTTATTTAATAGAACTGTGAAAAAAAATTAATTTAAACAAAAGTATCTTACATTAATTAAAATTCTAAAAGCTCATTCAAATGCCACTTTTCAATTTTCCATCTCATTAACAAATAAACTTCTTGTTAAATGAATATAATGTTTTAGAAGAAAAACTGAAACATGACATCTTATGCTATGAAAGTCATCTTAAACCTTAAAATATTTGACAAAAATTCTAAGACCACGTCAATTTTGACAAGTGATGGCATTAGCAATGAATTTTAAATGAATGGTTAAGGCACCATTAAAAGAATTATTTTCTTCAAGAACAATAGACTTAAGATGGTTGATATTTGCTGACTATCCATAAGATACTAACCTCTTGGGTTTTTTTTCTAAATTATAAAATCATTAAAAGCAATATGACTGAATTTACAATTTTAAAAAAACCTATTCTAATATAAGTTTCAATAACTGTAAAATGGGGATCTAAAGCAGTAGAACAGCCATGCTCTTACTGAGGAAAACACCCAATGCTTCTCAACAAATATAAGGGTTATCAAATTAATGTAAATTACTATCTTTATGAATAAGGGACATGCATAAAATGTTTTTGTGAATCTATTTACTATAAGGTGATGAAATAATAATTATTCTCTAAAACAGATTTCAACCATTAAAACATCAAATTATCACCTTTATTTAATTCTTATACAAGCTGTTAAGAAAGCAAAAATTTGTCAACATAATAGTACTATCTAGTGCAAACTTAAATCAACATATACTAGATAATAGTGCCTCATAATCCTACCCAGTGCTTCCTCATCCAATTTATCTTAATCAGTAAGGAGCTTCGGATCTTGGAGAATGCACTTCATTCTTTGAATCTAATGCACTCCTTACTTCAGCACCTTTCTTTTACCTTTATGCTTAACTAAAAACTATGAGCCCAAACTGAAAAACACACTAATGTTATCAATCCAAGCTAACTTGTTTGTATGCTCATACAAATCTAAAATTAGTTCATTAACCCTATATTTTGGTGTTCTTGATTTTTATTAGTAACAATAGTCACTTTTATCTTTTATGCTTGTATAGCTGTAGAAATGGTAACACATTTTTATATACTAGTGTCACCTACTGCAAGCTTTAGAAATCAGCAGATAATAGTGTAGTCACTGTTTTCCTATTCAATATCCCTAGACTGGTTTCTAGTTATGGCTTTCATTGGTGAGGAGCCTTGAATCCAAATGTATTGCTCTCAGATTCAAGATTTCTCACTGATGAATGTCATAATGTAGAAATTAGTATGAAAATATTAGATTTAAAATTATTGGCTAGTGCTTACATAACATCTGTTGATTACTAAAATTTGTACCAAGTAGCACTACTCCCTTAAAAAAAATGCAAATCCTAAGAGCTGCATAATTTGTTTGATTTAAATACATTTTATTTTAGTGAATGCTTATTTCATTGCATATTTTTCCACTATATATCTAAAGAAAAAAAATCTCAGAAAAACAATTCAAATTCACTTTAAAAAAATAAGCATCAATGCAAAACATAGTTTTGCCACTACTGGTTTTAAATGATTCTTCAAATGACAAAAAAGCCATTATTTAAATAGAATTTTGTATAAAATATCAAATAATTATTTTCCAAGTAGTAGACATTTTAAAAATCTTCATGGCAGCATTATTCATGTTATGTATGCTTATGTGCTATAAAAAGTGTTTGTTAACAAGCTTAATTAGCATATAATTTATGAATACAATGAAAAATTGAAAGACATAAATCTATTAGGCAATGCATTTTGAGATCAGAATCTTGACAAATATTTATTTTGAAAAAATTCATAGATAATATTAATATATTTATACCAACCAAAACTCATAATTTTTTAGCACTGATGCAATTTGTCTTTTTTTCTTAATAGATGCTTACTATCTTTAATAGCAAAAGGAAAATATTAATATTTTTTTCAAACACAATAACCTTGCTACCAATTGATTATTCTAGTCAATTACAACTTTTCACTCCAAAATACAATATACCATGGTTTCAGTGTTGACCAATAAAAAATTTTCTAATAATCTTTTTCTGATTTTATTGTTCTAGGTATTATTGTGGTTCATAAACAACCACATTTTACAAACATTAATACTAATATTTAAAACTTTAAATATCATTAATAAATATAAATAGATACATATATAGATCAATAGATAGATAGAATAGGTAAGATGGTAGATAAGTGAACAAATAGATAAATAAATAGATGGATGGATACATAGATGAATAAATGATAAATGTAAAAACAATAGACAAATAGCAAATAGACAGGTATAGATAAATAAATAGATAGATAGGTCAATGGATGGATGGATAGATGGACAGAGAAAAATAGAAATATGTAAGAAAGTAAGATAGATAGATAGGTGAATGGGTACAAAGGTCAGTAGGTAAGTAAGTAAGTTGGTCAGTAAATAGATAGATTGGTAGTGAGTATATAGTTAAATAAATAGATGAATAGATGGAGGGAATGCTGGATATATAGATGAATAAATGGATGGAGGCAAACAGATAGATAAATATAGATAGAGAGACAGATAGATAGATAGACAGACAGACAGACAGACAATCAGACAGGTAGATAGTTGTGCAGGCAGGCAGACAGACAAACTGACTGACAGATGAAGATAGGTAGATATATAGATTAGATAGATATACAGACAGACAGACAGACAGACAAATAAATAGATAGGTAGATAGATAAATACATAGATAAAAGTAGTAATAAATTGGATAAATTTATTTCACAATTAATAAAATAGTTTTTATAATTCTTTAAAGACAAACAGTATACATAGTTATTTATTGAAACAAAACTGGTAGAGAAATAAAGAGTTAAAAATAACAGAAACAAAATTGCTTTAAATTAAAATTATTATATTTTAATGTATTTTTTGATAATTTTAATTCAAAGCAATTTTGTTTTTATTATCCTAGATATCTTTATTACCCAATTGTTGAAGATATTGTATGACTTTTACAATTTTTATTCAAAATGCTAATTTTAAAATGAAAAAAAAAAAAAATACAGCATAGATAATAATAAAAAAGTTTATTATCTATAAACTAGTGTTAATTGACTGCAAAATATTATATAAATATTACTATATACTTATTATAAGAATTACACAGCTCAATCCTTAAGTCAGTTATAATATAATTAAAAAAAAGAATTTAAAAAAAAAGAAAAGTTTATTAATTACTCAACATTTTGAATTATTTTATTTTAAAGTATAAATATCTTGCAATGATTTATGTGTATATTTATTTAAATATGTAATATAAATAAAATATCTGTTAATTAAAACAAAATTGTAATTATAATAAAAATAATAAATTTAATGGTAATAAACTATTATAAACAATCCTTAAATCCACAGAAGTACTTTTGGTTAATTTTTTAAACCTACCTCAACTGCCATTAAATTCAAAAAACAAAATGGAAGCAAACATCATCAATTCAAATCCCATGAATACCTTATTTTAATGTTAGCAGCTTGTCTATTTGTTAAAAGCATTTTATTCCTATTTATAAAAATTGCTTCTTTAATTTTTCTTTTATTATGTTTTCTCTCTTCATGAAGAATTTTCAAAATCAAATTTACATTTACATGTTATTTTTTCTGTTTTTTGTTTTTTTTTTAAAATTAATGGCAGTTAAGGCAGGTTTAAGAAATTAACTGAAGATACTTCTGCAGATTTAAGGATTGTTTATAATAGTTTATTAGCATTAAATTTATTATTTTTATTAGAGTCTATTTAAATATGTACTAATATTTAATATGTGCTGACATTCTTTTTCTATTTTCAATTTTTGTTATTATTACTATTATTATTTTTTATGACATATAGTTGATATTTTATTTAAAGTTGTTGAGAATGTAATATATAAAAAGAGGAGATAAATGAATTATATTAAATAGATATTATAAACAATGTTAATAGCAAAATTTATCTAATGGTATGTGTGTGGACCTATTTGTAAAAATTGAAAAATGGATTTCTAAATTTTATTTTTACTTTTACATATATACATTTTAAATATTTTTTATTTTAAAATTATCTATATTATTCTATTTTTAATTTGATGTCTTTAATTGGATGTCAGTATGTTAAAAAAAACAAGTTGAATAAGAATAATCATCTAATATGTGCATGGATCTGATAACTAACAATAAAAGTTGAACAGTGCATGACTCAAGAAATTGGATAATTTAAAAATTCTATGGTAATTGCTTATGTAATAAAAAAAATGTGAGCCAGGATTGTGGATCTTATTATTACTACTTCTATTTTTTTATACTTCTAGATAGTTTAACAAAATGTTTTTTGTTAATTTTGCATTATTTATTACTTGAAAAGAGAAAAATTCATTTGTAATTCATATAACTATCAAAAAGTGTGAGTAAATAAGTCAGCTGTCCAAGGTTTTATTCGTCTTTCTGTTATTTACCTGTATGAAAAAAAATTGTAGTATAGAACTATCTATATATATATCTGAAGAAAAGACTTAACAGCACAACTTGAAAGGCATTCCCAAGAACATTTAATTAATTCTACCAGTCCATTCTGTTTACCATTCTACAAAAGCAAATTTTTCATGACTAGATAAAACTATTCCAGATCTATGCATCATTGCAAATAAGACTATAATTAACTGCAATAACCATGATCTTTAAGCTTGAAGATTGAAACAGAGATTTTTAAAACTATTATTTTTGTTGTTAATTAATAAAACAAAAAATAAGAGGAAGGTCAATCTGATTAAAATTGACATTTAAACAAACATGTATATACATATATTTTACCTACTTTTTTATATTTCATGGAAAAACTATAAAAATAACAGGCATTAAATTTTTATGATTAAATCATATAATTTATAACACACACATATATTTATTATATAGCATAAATATATTAAGTTAAATCTATAGTGAAATTTATATCTAAATAAAGATTATTTAAGTTGTTAAATTCTCTCATTATTAAGAACATATGTATATTTTAGTTATGTACAACTTATAATAATTATTCTGATCATGAAATATATTCAAAAGGTAAATTTGATTCTATAATATTTGTTTTTGATTAATAATATATATATATAATCCTAGAGACCTAGAAAGTCATTTCCAAATTTTTCTATGAAGGAATATTTCATAGAGTCATTGTAGTATTAGATCCCTATTAAATGTTCATAAAATTATGCATTATATAAATATATAGTGGTGCTCTTGTTGTATTTTATAATATTTTGTCACTGAAGAAAAAGGGATTACTGTGAGACATAGTTCATATTTAATTGTTTGTTTAAAAAAATGTAGTTTAAGGGAACACATACATCTCATCTTAATTTGATAAAAATTTTGTTGAGTCAGAGAAAAATTTTGTTCACCAAAGAATGGATTTCCAGTCTATTGAATTATTTAAACATTAATAAACTAAATTATTTTTATTATGTATTATTTACTTATATAACTAAAATGATCTTTATCTATAAGATATAAAATACATCTTGCATCAACATATGAATAATAGATATTCAATATATAATATCTGTAAATTAATTAAAAAGCCTGTGTAATAAAATGGCTATTATTGTTACTATTTTATTTTATTATCATTTTCATATATATGTATAAATAAAATGTGAACTAATTATTTTATTTAAAATATGGACTTCGTTTATTTTTCTTTTAAGACTACTTTATATATCTACATTTATGAGTAATAATATAGTGCTTGATTTTTATTAATTTATTTGTTTTACCCTGAGAATATTAAAACATTATTTTATTACTTATTTAAACTTTAATGAACGTCTATATTATTGAATATTAAAAGATTAAGATATTGGAATAAATTATTTATATTTATTTATTCTTAAAAATATAATCCAAATTAAAAAAAATCCCTTCGTTTCTTAATTATATTTAACAAAAAATTTGAGACTCATTAATATATTTCTAACATTTAGTTTTTAAGTTAAAAATATATAAAGTAGAAATAATAAGTTTGAATTTATCCTATTCATCATCATTAAAATTTTGGCTTATCCAATTGTGCTATATTATAGATTAAAGCTAGCCTATTGCTCATTATTTACCATTACGATTTGGCAAATCAAATAATAAAGTTTTTCTTTTTAACAATTTGGCAGTATCAAATCCATTTTCTGTCTTGATTTATTTATAGTTATAATTTTCTATCAAATCCCTGGGTATTTGAAGAGTCAGATTTCTCAGTATTGTACTGTTACAATATATATATAGAAACTTGCCAGCTATAGAAATATAACATTTTTAGCAAAATAAAATATTTGTCAATCCTTTTTTTAAAAATTCAGTTCAGCTTATTTCAACTTCTAAAAACTTACATCTTTAAATATATTTAAATATTATTCAGAGAATTTTATTAAATATGACACTTTTAAGATATATATATATATTTATTTATACAGTTTTATAAAATCAACTATTTGTTAACCCATACTATTTGCTAAATCATGTATATTTCAAGTTTGTAATAAAGATGATTAATTGTTTATTTATCTTTAAATATATTAAGATATACTCATGTCATAATTTATAGTCCCCTTTATAGTTTATGAATAACTAAATAAAAAAAAACAATTAAAGGTCTTATATTTGATAAATATATTTATTAATTTAAATAAATGTAGAGTGAATGGATACTTTATTTATTAAATTTAAAAATGAAATATTTTATTAAATTATATGAATAACAATATATATTACTAAGATTAGAAGAAAAATAATCATAGGTTCATGAGATAATGTTTTAAAAAAAGAAAAGTCTGCATCATTATTATTTTTTGTTGTTTGCTGAGAGACAAAACAAGCTCAGACAGAAATATACATACATTTCTATTTAAAACTTATATTTTACTTTCACATATTTTTATTAATAGATTTAGGATTTGTAGCAAAGAAATGTATACTGTGAATAAAAAATTACTTAAAAAGAAAAGAACACAAACTTTCCTCACTTGATATCTTTATGATTAAAATGGAATAATCAACAACAAACACTATGCCAACTGTCATAGAGTTAAGATTATTAAACTTAACATGGATTACAATATTGACAAGAAAAATAATTGGATATCATCTAATGATTAAAATTGTTTATGGATCCCTATGTTTATATCTGCAAGCATGGAAATGCCAAAGAAAATGCTGCAGAATAAGGAAGATTAAGTTGAAGTTACATATATGCTTAACTCAGTAACAGATGCTTAGAGACAAATTTCTTAAAATTATCTAATCAGATGGCTTTCACTTGCCAAAAATAATTAATAATATAATGGTAACTTTTGATAAATATTTTTAAAAAATCTTTATTCTTTACTAATAACCTTAATTATAAAGCAATTTTTTTTTCTATCACTCAATATGCATATCAATTAAAAAAAAGACAATTCAAGCAAGTTAGGTTTAAATTAATTATTAACATATTAATTTTTTAAAACCAATCAAAATTTAAAAGTATTATTAATATTCCATATAATTTACTTTAAAATTATAAAATAACTTTTACTATGAAAGCATTGCTTAATTTTGAATGATATGAGATATTTTTATTAAAGTAAAAAAAATAATATTAAAATTTCCATTTACATTTTTTTGTGTGTAAAAAAAACCCTGTGCTTAACCCATTATAATTTGACTGTATGTGTTAATAATTTTAATTATAGATTGTAATCTGACACGAACAAATTATATATATATTGTTATTTTGAAGTTATTAATTAAATTATATTATTAGTTTTAACCACATCAATGTGTTAATGTTTACATTAATAAATTTATATTTATTATAAATCTAAGTATCTTGTTAATTGACTATCAACAAGTCACCCTATCATATGAAATCATCTTATTATAATTTATTTTATTATTAACATATTTAATTGTACATCCCATATTATACTTTATCAGTAAATAAATCATCACTTATTGAATTCTATTTTCTTTGCCAAGCCACAAACAATTATCTCTGGACCCATTGGTGCCTCACAAATTTATGAATCTATTGGATATGTAAATCTAAACTATTATAGAGCCATTTGTAGATTAACTCATTTGTTTATTTATTAGTTTTTTTTAGTTGTCTAAGTAAAACATTCATTATTGGCCAAATATGTAATGCATAATTGGAGGAAATTATTTGGTTCATAATTTTATTTATTATATTTGGTCACCCAAATCTATGAGGAACTTGACCATTATACATATTTATGTGTAAATGAATAAATATTTTACTTAAATTATTTCATAGCATGTATGTGTTTTGTTAATTATTCTTTTGTCTTTTTAATGTACATTTCCGAGGGCAGCTTTAAATTTCTTTTTTTTATATATAACCTGTGATAAAGAGAGCTGAGCTTAGCATTATGGGACACTACTATATCAGGCAGTAGATATTTTGATATCCCAATAATATGTTAATAATATATTGCTGCAAGTTATAACATTGAAAAACTACTGCATAGTAAATCGAAAGATTTCATGCTGTATGTTTATAATTAGAACTCGGTGGAGTGTGAAGATATTTAAGATTCACACTTTCAGATCTAAGTACTTTGGACTGGCTTGGATATATAGAAAGACAAGTAAAGAAGAGAGTGGAACCATTCTTTTCTTGTTAAATTCTCTGTCTCAGTATTTGCGATCTGATTGGCTAAGTGCTTGAGAAGTTTGCACTCTCTCAGTTTAATAATGTTAATAAAACCTATTGGCATGATTTAATGGATGGATGTTGTGTATCCTTACAAGGGGGGGGGATCTTCTCTTTTGGGGAATATCATATAAAGGTATTGCAATAATGCCTTTCAAAGGTATATAGCAGCCATAAACAATGCTTCAAAACCATGATTAATAGTATATTCTTGAAATTAAGTTATAAAAATTTATATCAAGATTAGGATTAGTACCCAAACCTTATGTACGATTTTTCATGCTTAATTTGTGCACCAGAATTGAAATGGATAGTGGAGTGGTGTGGGGGAGTGCCTTGTACAATATATATATATAATCCATCTAATACTAGTCAATTCTTTTCATAAACTTAGTCAAAATTAAATAATTTGAGTCCATTTGTGTGATTCTTTGTATTATCATAGATAATGTTTTTTTTATATAATATCTAAATGAATTTTGATCATATTTAATTTTATTCCAAGCAATCATATCAAAATATAAAACTTGATGATGCTAATGTTGTGGTAAAATTTAAATACAGTGATATATAAAATATAAATGAAAATTAGTTTTATTGTAAAAATATAACATAAATCAGCTAAATTATTCAAGTTGGAGTGTGGAGTAGTTTGAAGCGTGTCCATTAAAGTATGAGGATTGGCTATTTTAATATATATCTGAACACTTATAGTATATATGTGTAGAGATGGTAATCTGGACCAACTGATGATTGCTGGTTTAGCATGAAATACGTATATTGGTGATTATTTAACTTTTCAATGTATATGTGTTCAAGTGTATCAGTGTTATCAGATAGTGTGGACAATAGTGGGGTCGTGTGAAAGTCTGTGTTCATATACCCTATACACTAAATCATTCAAGTAGAATATTTCGATTTACATTTGAAATATTATATATATAAACATTAATTTTTATTTTATGTAAATTAATCATTAAAAATAATAGTACTTAATATTAACTTTTATAATTTTCCCTAGAGAATAAATTGATTTGTAAATCAGTTTATTTTTCTTTTTGATAGAAATATCAAAAAAATTAAAATAAAGTCAAAATTATTAATGCAACATAAATTTAAAAATGAAATTAGCTTAACGTTAAGTAAATTAGTATCCAAATCTAACATTGAACAAATATTTATGTGTTTTAGCAAGTAAAAATAAAGTAATTAGTTCTTCTAAAAAATAATTTATTCTTTAAATAATATGCATTGATGAATAGGTTAAATAATTAGTAATTGAAAATAGAAGTACAATATAAAATGTTAGTTAGTGATAAGCACCATTTTAATGAGAAAAGTTAGACTGTGTATATATTGGCATATAATTAACATGAGTTTTTCATCAAATTATTATTATTAATTATCTATCCATTCATCAAACATATACAATTAATACTATTTTTTCACAGAATTATTATATTAAAATAAATATTTACTAATCACATATATCTAATTCTGCTTCGAAAATATGAAAAATTGATTTTTTAATTTAAAAATCTAATTACTATATTTTCCACAAGTTCTAAGTTTTAAAAATAAAAGGTTTTAAATAAATTATTATTTGTATCTATTAATATTTTATTGATACACTAATCATTAATTATCTAATATCATATATCTTTTTACATAAGTTTTGTAAGCTTTACTATCTTTCATTATCTTTAAATAATTATATGAACTTTTTTAAAACCAATTATTAATTTCTTGGGTTTTTTTGGTTCTTATTCTCCATAGCTTCGTTCATCATGTACTTATAATTTTTCTACTTCTAAAATAGATCTAATGTACTTTTTTTCTTTTGTTCCCCCATTTTTTAAACAGCTTTATATTCTAATTTCATCAATCAAACTTGTGCCATTCACTGATTTTCTCATCATTTTTTATAACCTTGTGAAAATTCTGCACATCCCATAATATGCAATATATATATATATTTTAATTTTTATGGAAAAATATTTTTGTTGAAATTATTCTTATTTAAATAATTAATATCAAATTTTACACTTCTGTGTATCCTATCATAAACCAGTGTCATTCATCTATTTACAATGATGTGATTATATAGTCAAAAATTTACAAATAAATTATCACTCATTTTTAAACAACTTATATACAATTTACTAAACATTATATTTTTCATATTCTATGTTCTATCACTATTTATTACCATTTTGTTTAATTCAAAATTAATAAAAATATTTCTATTTTATTCTACTTTTAAGAAAGTTCCACTCTTTTTTATCTCATTATTATTTATATTTTCTATTGCTTCTTTTTCTTTCCCAATATTTTTTCCCTTCAATTTCAAATTTATCTTTTTAATTTTTTTAATCAGATTGTTTACACACATTTCTAACCAAATTGTATGCATAGTTATATACATTTAATGCCAGTTTCATGTCTATATCTTAATACCATCAGTTTTTTAAGAAATGCAGATACCTCAAGTTTATAACATCAACAAAGATCACATGATTCCGCTCTGAATTCAAAATGTAATTTATTGTTATAGAACAAATTTATATATATATTCTTTTTCTTTCCCAATAAATTTTCTTTCAATTTCAAATTAATCTATTTCATTTTTATTCAGCTATGTTTTAATTTCTTTATTCTTACTTAACTTCAACAGGAATATACTTTGTATTACCACCAATATTTGCTTCAACTTCTCCATTTGTTTTCTATAACAACTCATTTTCTCTAAAAGTTACAGATTTAATTTGGTTATCATTTATTGTGTTAATATTATCATCATTATTTGTTTCATAAAAAATTTTTAACTTATTAATATTCTTATAAAGATTGTAAGCTTTATCCACGTTTTTTTTCCAATCTTGTTACAAGAATATTCCACTTGTTTTATAATAATATGTTGCAATTCTTCTATAACTTTTATATTTATAGTTACTACACCACTTGCCATAATTGTTTGTCTTTATAATATAAAACATTGTTGGATGATTTCCATTTTGACTGTGGTCTGTTATCTATTTTCAATCCTCCTGTGGAAGTTTGATTCTGATTGTTATTGCATATTTTCATCCATTTTTTTGTCTTGCTTAATATCTAGATAGTTTGTCTTCATATTTGCTATAACTCTAACTAAGGTTGCATCACCTATAAAAAATATTCATTTGTGAATCAAATAAACTTTGTAATATAAAGGCTTAGACTATCCTAAAATATCATCTATTGCTATTTAGATATTTTTGTAATATGTGACAATATACTATATACAATAGGTTATAAATTTAATTTTCAATTTTATTTTTTACTAGTAAAATTAATTTTTTCATGGTTCATTATATTATCATGGGATATTTTATTACTAAAGGTTATTAAGATCCTCTCTCTCTCTCTCTCTAAATCTCTCTCTTTCTCTCTCTCTCTCTCTCTCTCTCTCTCTCTCTCTCTCTCTCTCTCTCTCTCTCTCTCTCTCTCTCTCTCTCTCTCTCTCTCTCTCTCTCTCTCTAGTAACATCTATTTTGTTGTGCTTCATCTCCAACTATCTTTTTAGAAGTCATTATTACTTTGTATATAACTTCTACTAAGTATTATTAAATAAAGAATATCAATGCATATATATATATATGATCAATTCATTAGTCAAAACAAATTCCTTTGTAGATTTTGTTTTGATTTATTGTTTTACATCATTTTTCTAATTGTCAATATTACATTGCTTTTCCTCATATATTTCCATTATTAGACAAATCACAAATAATGGCATATCAGCTTATGAGTTACACTACCATGACCTCAAAAAATCATGAAATAATGGTGTTGCTCCTTTATATTTCTTATTGAAATTTGGAATTTATTTTTTGTTCAAATGTTGTTTTCTTTATAATATAGTCAATATTTATTTTAATAGAGACTGCCCTTCTGTGATTCTCTTTATTTTTTATAAAACAAAAGTACTCAGAAATTATAATATAGGTTTAATGTGGTATAGGTTTTAAAAAGCTCACCTCTGGTCTATATCCCCTTTAGATTAAAACAAATGTGTCTTTTGATATCACCCCACTATTTGACATTTATTTGAGAAATACTTACTATCTTAATACTTTTATTTTAGTGACACATGTTTTTCATCTCTCTAATCTTCTCAACTCAAATACATTTAGCTACTTTCAATATCATTCTCTTCTTTTCCATAATATATTCAAAAGAGTGCATTACTATTTGAACGTTAACTGTCCACCCATACTCTACTGCTAATCAAAATTTAGTATGTTTAGAATCACAGGTTTCATCATTTTGAAAGGCATCTTTTTACATAATAATGTCATAGTATCCCAAATTAATTTTTTAAAAAAATTATTCTCAAATAAATACTTTATATATGAACATGACATGACAAAATCTTACTTTTTTGACTTACATATATTTTTAAAATTTTTACTTATCAAACCATTACATCTTAATTTTTTCCACCACTCACTCATTTTATTCATTTTAAACAGCTTTCAGTTTTAAACATAATATTACATATATCTGAAAAAAATTTCAAATATATTATATGGTAAAGTTGATTCATGTGCTTCTATAAAATATTAAATTTATCTCCAAGCCTTATTACCTAACCAGCTCAAACATTTTTTTTATCATATCCATTATTGTCAAAGCCACATGTGATTCTTTGATAACTTGTATTTGGTGAATTGTCTGTGCTAATGCTTGCTATCACAGTCTATATCATCTTATGGTCATAAACCAAATTCACCAAGAATAAAATATAGTTAAAATCAAGAATTTCACTTTTGAAAAGTTTTAAGTAAATATTAATACATATCAAAACAGTAATTAATTCTCTAATAAATATAAACAAGCATGATTCCCATGAATTATAAGTCATGTGCATATAAATTTTTAAAAAGATCAAGTGCAGGCATTTGGCAACTAATCCACGTCTTCTAATGCAAACATCACTTCGTTAATAATCTTTCATGTCAAGCTACATTTAAAAACACACCCACGGATATTTTACTTAGATATGTAGTAATATATGCAACAAAAAAACTATCATAATACAAAGATGGTCAAAAAAGCTCACAAAAAATGATGATTTATTTTTGTCCATCTTTAGATTATAATGGTTTTGACATTATATGTTCTAAACTTTTTACCTTATGTATTACTGCAAAGAGTTATAGTTTTAATTGTAATTATCTCTGGATTATTTTATCCATGAACTTTTGATATAATACAAAATTTCTTAGTATAATTTGTATTATATGTTAAGTGTTATATTTAGGGATGTCAAAAACTTTAAATATATCAAAAATCCATCTTAGTAAATTTCTTATTGTATTTCTTCAAAACAATAAAGTTATTATATTTTTTAATTTATAAATTAATATTTTTTTTCTTTATACAAAAGGGCTATATTTTCATAAAAATAAAAGTTAGTATTGAGAAGATTGGTCAGCCTATGGTTAAGCTTAATGGTTATTTGTACATCTTACTTCCAGATGCCAAATTGCCATTTGATAAACAATGTACTATATATAAAAACTACTGCATTTGTTTGTGCACTCAATAAACCTTTGTTGATAAAATAGATTTTTTACAATAAGGAGTCAAATATAGAAATAAATATTGCAAGGAAATCAAGTCATACATCACATGACTTAATTTAATAAACATATATTACAAATGTTATATAATGAGCATGCCAATAGCTCAAGCAAGTTTAACAGAATATCCCTATCCCAAGACTGGTTTCATGCTTTTGTCATTCCTCAGTGAGGCACTAGAATATTCAAGCATTAGATTTAAAATACCAGTTCAAGTCCAGCACTTTATCTAATGGTTAGCTATTAAGTAAAAAATCTGAAATTTTCAGACATCCATATGTCTTCGAATCCAGCTACCTAACTTAAATAGCCATAAGGGACTAAACTAAGTTCAGATACACCATATATTAATAGCTTTAGCAATATAAAATTGCCAAAGTCTTAAGAGCAAAAACAATATTTGCAAGGAAATCAACTCATATATCATATGACTTAATTTATAATAATAAAAATAAATATTTACATTAGCTTGAGATTCATTAATTTTTTTAGAAGTGGCCTGAAATTGCATAAAGAAATCTAAAAGCAACAATATTAAATCAATACAATAATCAAAATAAACATTTGTATATTGAAGAAACTTTTATCTTTTGGTTTCAAATACTACTGTTCTTGAAAACTTTCTTAAATTTTTGAACATCTAGCTCAAAACAACAACAAAAAATTATTATTAGATCTAGTAATAAAAAAATAAATCTGGTTCATTATTTCATAAAATTTGTAAAAAACAAACAACCCCTGTAATATATAAAAAATAAACATATATGGTAAGATATAAATCTATTTCGTAGAATATAGAAATACATTATTAAAATAATTTACAAACCATATAGTCCTCAAAAAATCATTTGCATTGATATAAGAAAAGATAGGCATTATTTACAGGTTTATTTTAAAATGATGCTTTGAGGAGGATCTGCCTTGTAAATTATTTTAATAACATTCAGAATTGTTCTGTAAAACAGATTTATATTCTTAATTTACATGTGCGCCCATTAAAATCATTAGTATGTTAATATATATATATATATATATATATTGTAACAGGATGGGGATCAAACCCTTTTCCAAAGAAGGGAATTTTGTATTCATGCATTTGCATGTAGTTTTAGAAAGCGCATGTGCATTAGCTTATTGGGTTATTGGTATTACAGTGTATAAAAACATTGCGTTATATAAAATAAATGTCTTGTTTATATAGTTTTATTATTAATTGTCCGCATTTTATATTTGATTTTTTTTTATCTTTTCTTCAAATAATTAAATGAAGAGTTAAAATGGGTATGAAGGGTGGAAGTTTGCACATTTATTTTGTTAAACCATGTGTGTGTATATATTAAAGCAGGCAAAGCTTTCTATATGTATTGCCACTCAGTGCAAGCCAGAGTAATCAATTGATGCCAGAAGGCTTGTGCATAAAATCTCCATCTAGTGCCTACTCATCCAATATCCCCAGACTAGTTTCTGGATTTTGGCCTTCATCAGTGAGTATCCTTGGATCTGAGAGCACTGCATCTAGATCTTAAGATCTAATGCAACCCTTCAGAAGCGACCTTTTATTTTCATTTAACTACAAAACTATGAGACTTAAATTAAAAACACTACAATATTTTCAATCCAAGATCATCATTTTATATAGTCATATAGCTCTGAACTCAGTTCAGTACCTATACATTTTGGTGTTTTTGGTTCTTTAATAACCATAGCCACCACTATTCTATTAGGCAGGATTGGTTTTAAAAAATGGTTATTATGTGATGTGTATATATTGTTGTATAGGCAAGTGAATGAATGGAAGGAATTATTTAAAAGAAACATATTTTACTTATAATGGTAATTTTATTTGAAAAAAAAAATTACTATTAAAAAGAATTGTTTATATTTAAAATTATTTGTTAAATATGTGGATGGTTGTTTATTTATAGTTGAGAATGATAAATTGAAGGAATTTGTAAATGAGTTTAATTGTTTTTATGCTTCTGTAAGATATGTGGTAGAAGAAAGGTGTTAGATTTTTTTTAAGTTAAATTTTTTAGATCTTTTGATGACTAGAAATCTAAAGACTAATTGTTTAGTATGTAGTCATTTTGTTAAAAGTAAAGAATTAATGTCTATAGTTAAACTTAATAGCTAGAGTCTGTATCTCATAAAGTATCTGCTTTAAAAAATTATTGTTGTAGGAATAAGAAATTAAATAAATTCTAATGGGGTAGCTTTGTTTCAGAAAAAGTCAATTTTATAAAGATTATTTGAGTGTTAGCTACTCTGATAAATTTGTTAAAAGTATGTTATTTAATAGAAATATTTGTAAGGATATAAAGGATAAAGAAAAATGGCCATTTAAATGGTCTTCTTATATATGCAAGAATAGTAATTTGTTTGGAAATAAGAAAATTGATTGAAAAGGGGGTATTACTTTGAATAATTTATTAAATAATACAAAGGAAATCTTTGATAGGAAGACTATTCCTAGTGTAGTGTATATTATCCCTTGTTTTTGTAAGAAGGTTTCTATAGGTCAGAGTAGTTTGGGTTTAAATAAAAATAAAGGTCCATAAAAGTAGGGTTAGAAATAAATATCCTAGTTCTACTTTGTATGTCCACAAAAAAGATACAGGCCACACTATTAATTTTGATGAAGCTAAGGTGGTCTTCTTTGAGAGAAGTGAAATAAAAAGAATTAAAAAATCATTATTATTGAAAATTTATTATTCTGAAGCAATTAACTTATTTAAAAGTTCTTTTAATATTAAGGGTAGATGGGAAGTAAATGGATTTGTGGGTAATGTTTAATATAAACATGTGTTGTTTTGTAGTTCTTTACACTTGAGAAGTCTGCTTGTAGCAGTGAAACCATTGGTTGTGTTTTTGATTTTATTTCTTGGCTAGTCTGGTTGAGTTTTGGATTTGGGGTAATTTTAAGAAACATATAATATACATGTTATTTCCATGATGAAATTCATTGTATTTCAATTGCAATAAAATGAAAAATATATTTTTAATGAAAATAAAAAAAAGAAAGAAAAAACTATGCAGATTGTTAACTGTGGAATGCATTTTAACGAAGATATTATATTAAGTTATTTACAAACAAATAACTTAAAGGTCTTCGACATAATTTTTGGTTAGGACAAAGAAGGAAAAGATGCTAAAAGCTTTGCTTTTCTTTTAAAGAGAAGCTGGACCTCAGATACCAAGTGCTTAGATACTAAAAAAAAATAATTGAAATTCTTGGAATTGGAACTTTCTAGAATATAAGAAAAAGAAGACTCTAAAATAGGGGGGGGGGTCAAAAGTTTGTGAGATATTTTGAATGAAATTTGAAAAAAAAAGAACTATTATCTACATCCATCTGTTTGTGTTACTAATTTCCTACAGTGAAGATTTCAGAAACTTATTGGAATCAGCAAATATATTCACCAGTCATGAACAGGCTGGGATAAAAGCTTAAAATGCGTTGGGCTTTTGACTCTAGTCCCACAAAGATATTCAACCTACTACAATATTAAACAACCACTTGAACCTGAAGGAATCCACTCCTGACCATCTGTATTAGAATTTATGTCCAAATTAATAGAGATTTAAGGAACCAAGCAGGATAACACATCCATGATGAGAAACTTTAATGGCCATAGCATCGAGTGAAATTATTATCATTACCAATCTGAATCTATTATTTTCCCTGGGGAATTCCAAATAATATGTATGTTTTATTCTATATATTTTTTTCATTTACACACCTTTTCTATTGATGTTTAAAGACTTTTATATGATGATATTATGATCAGCTCTCTTCGCAGTTAAAATTATATCTCACATCTGGGTTGATTGGACATTATTTTTCCTTTTTGTTATTTGATTTGCTTATATGTACAATGCATGTATATGCTTGTGTTTTATAAAAATATTTGAGCACAAATAATATTTTTTATTATTATTTATTTGTTATATTAAATATTCAATTCCAATGAAATATTCATGTTTTATTATCTTGAATTTCATGTAGGTAGCTGAAGAAAGAAATATATGTATATGTACTAATTATTAAGTTAAATTAATTGAATACATGATTATTACTGTTCTCTGTATTTTTCTCATGGTCTAAGTATCACCTGCCCTGAGTGAGCCAGCCAGTGGCTCGGCTGTCTAATTATCACTTATCATTCTCCTATCTCTTCCAGCATGATTCATATGTAAATAAGATTGGTGCATGGAGTCAGAAAACTGACATCCATAAATATGCTGGATGAGATTATGATTAAATATTATGTAGGGTTTTTAGCAAAACATTCAAATACCACAATAAAGAAATATATTACATCATCACATATATTAAATGAGCTATATTGTCATGAGTAAAAGGGCTTATTTTGTTTTCAATGAAATATTATTACTATTATGTACAGTTTTAGATAAGTGTCGAAGTACCACAATAAAGAGATATATTGCAACCTCATATATGTTAAAATAGCTATATATTCTCAAGAAAAAAATACAATTTCATTACAATATATATATATATATTGAAACCAAAAAAGGGAGAAGGCTGGTTATACTATTGTGATTCCAGTTGAGATTCATGCATTGAAAATTCAGGAAAGTGCTATTATTACCCCTAACTTAACTTGAACTTTACAATATGTACAAGATCTGTATATTTCCACATATATTAAAACTATTCTATACTTTAATAATAGTTTCACATTTAATGAAATAATAAATAAATTTCTCAGGATATGTTTTACAGTAAAAGCTAACCAAGAGTATCTTAATCTGTGCTTAAAATTAGGGCCAGCACTTTTAAATATAAAGTTGATTAATAATTTACCTGTATTATATAAAATAAGATAATAAATACATGGATACAAAGTGCATTTTAGGATACAACAATATAAAAAGAATTTTACTAAAATCATCAAATTGTACAAGAATAAATAAGAATTTTGTGTACATCATCTTACCTACTAGTTTTATATTTCAGATAGCATTAATACAATAATGATGTATTTAATCCAAATAGATTTTATTTATAATCTAATATCTCAAATGTGATCTCTATATCATAAGTATGCAGTTCTGGATGATTCTTTAATAATGACAATAAAGAAGTACTAAAAAATTAACAATTACTTTTTATTACATAATGTAAATTTCGAAAATTATACACTTTTCATAAAATATGTAATCATACAAAACTTGTACTGTTCAAGTTAATATGAAAAGGTAAATATAATGCAATAAAACTCAGGAACATTAAGCTAGCTTTTAGCAGATTGCTATCAGAGTGCTAGCACTATGATTCTGGCAGCAATCTGCCAAAGTCTAGATCAATGTTTTTGAGTACTATTGTATTATATGTACCTTTTCATATTAATTTGAACAATACAAGTTTTTGTGATTTATTATATATTATAAAATAAATGATAAAAATGAATACTAAAAATAAGAAAATTATATAAAATGTCTAATAAATAGTAATATTTGTTTCCTAAATCTAATTTAAATTTGGGATATAAAAAGTATATTATCAAACAGTGTTATGAGGCTACTAATATTAAATAGGAATAGGCTATTTATTATTTTAAAAAAATTCTCAATTCAAATATTAAATGATAATAATCATTATCATACTGATCAATAATAAATGCTCTATGTGGTCCTTAATTTGCTTTACATAGCCCTTAATTAGTTTGTTTCACTAACTAATCAATTATTAATCAACATCTAAGTTTTGATTCTTTTAAAATAAGCAAGCATGATCACTGCTTAGCATACTTAAATAATATTCATCACATTGGGTTTATTTATTTCACCTCAAGATTCTTTATTGGATTCATTTACAGATTTAAACGCTAGTAGCACTACTCCACTAATAAAATATAATTAGATCATTAGGATGCCTTGTTACATATTATATAACAGTAAAAATTAAAACTAACATATGAGTGATGTATAAAATATTCCTAACAGATCTACTCATCTAAAGAAGGATGATTGTCTCCATTTAACTTTATGATTGAAATGTAGAAACCCATAAAACATAATAATTGTAATATAGCACTGTTTTATATAAGTTTAATAGATATGTACATTTACATAACCTAAACCTAAGGTAACCCACATTTTATTCCAATCAGTATCACCAATAATAATATTAAATAAAAATATTACCTGTACATGAGCATAGTAATATCTGAGGAAACTTTATTACCTTAAAAAAAAAAATAATAATAATAATAGAGAGCCACCAGAGGTCGCTTGGAGTTACAATAATAATACATCACATCACATCACAT